>CAUYPK010003425.1:0-18226 GCA_963574355.1 Loris lydekkerianus
CTGGGAAGAATCAACATTGTTAAAATGTCCATACTACCCAAAGCAATATACAGTTTTAATGTAATCCCTATTAAAGCTTCACTGTCATACTTTAAAAATTTAAAATATTATTGAAAAAATAATACTTCATTTTATATGGAATCAGAAAAAACCTCAAATAGCCAAAACATTACTCACAAATAAAAACAAAGCAGGAGGAATCACACTACCTGACCTCAGACTATACTATAAATTGATAGTGATCAAAACAGCATGGTACTGGCACAAAAACAGAGAAATAGATGTCTGGAACAGAATCGAGAACCAAGAGATGGATCCAGCTACTTACCGTTATTTAATCTTTGACAAGCCAATTAAAAACATTCAGTGGGGAAAAGATTCCCTATTTAACAAATGGTGTTGGGTGAACTGGCTGGCAACCTGTAGAAGTTTGAAACTAGACCCACACTTTTCACCATTAACTAAGATAGACTCTCACTGGATTAAAGATTTAAACTTAAGACATGAAACTATAAAAATACTAGAAGAGTGTACAGGGAAAACCCTTGAATAAATCGGTCTGGGCGAGTATTTCATGAGGAGGACCTCCCGGGCAATCGAAGCAGCTTCAAAAATACACTACTGATACCTGATCAAACTGAAAAGCTTCTGCACAGCCAAGAACACAGTAAATAAAGCAAGCAGACACCCCTCAGAATGGGAGAAGATATTTGCAGGTTATGTCTCCAACAAAGGTTTAATAACCAGAATCCACAGAGAACTCAAATGTATAAGCAAGAAAAGAACAAGTGATCCCATTGCAAGCTGGGCAAGGGACTTGAAGAGAAACTTCTCTGAAGAAGACAGGTGCACGGCCTACAGACATATGAAAAAATGCTCATCATCTTTAATCATCAGAGAAATGCAAATCAAAACTACCTTGAGATGCCATATAACTCCAGTAAGATTAGTGCAAATCACAAAATCCCAAGACCAGAGTTGTTTGCGTGGATGTGGAGAAAAAGGAACACTTCTACACTGCTGGTGGGAATGCAAATTAATACATTCCTTTTGGAAAGATGTATGGAGAACAGTTAGAGATCTAAAAATAGATCTGCCATTCAATCCTATAATTCCTCTACTAGGTATATACCCAGAAGACCAAAAATCACATTATAACTAAGATATTTGTATCAGAATGTTTATTTCAGCCCAATTCATAATTGCTAAGTCATGGAAAAAGCCCAAATGCCCATCGATCCACGAATGGATTAATAAATTGTGGTATATGTACACCATGGAGTATTATGCAGACTCAAAGAAAGATGGAGACTTTACCTCTTTCATGTTTACATGAATAGAGCTGGAACATATTCTTCTCAGTAAAGTATCTCAAGAATGGAAGAAAAAGTATCCAATGTACTCAGCCCTAGTATGAAACTAATTTATGGCTTTCATATGAAAGCTATAACTCAGTTATAACCTAAGAATATGGGGAAGGGGGAGAGGGAGGGACGGGAGGGTGAAGAGGGGCAGAGGGAGGATGATTAGTGGGATTACACCTGTGGTGCATCTTACAAGGGTACATGTGAAACTTAGTAAATGTAGAATATAAATGTCTTAACGCAATAACTAAGAAAATGCCAGGAAGGCTATGTTAACTAGTGTGATGAAAATGTGTCTAACGGTCTATAAAACCAGTGTATGGTGCCCCATGATCACATTAATGTACACAGCTATAATTTAATAAAAAAAAAAAAGAAGCAGAAAAAAATAAACTTCTTTTGAAAACAAACAAAGAAAAATCAAATCAAAAATTAGGGGATAAATGTGATTACACTAGAAAGTGCTTTTATTTATTATTTTCTCAAAATTAGTGGAAGGTGGTGAACAATGGGATTCCAGTGAGTGACACAAAAATAAAGAAATCTTTTTTCAGCTAAGTCATGAGAGGCAGCCTACTGGAGGCAGCCCTGGTTTGGTGGCCTTTCCTGGGGACACAGAAGCCACAGCAGGTGTGTGATGGATGCTCTTGTAAGCACAACAGGGAGAGGGAGGCGGTAACATCGCTCTTTGCTGTAATGCAGAATAATTAATACAAGTTAGCCAAACCACAGCTCAATTGATCATTTGCAGATGTCCGGTCTGTTGCTTTCATGATTTTGTAGAAATGTGAATAAGTATTTCTTTGATTTTCTTGACAAAGACAAAGGAAGCTGCCACGGTGGGGAACTAACCTGCATCCCTCCTCGGAGCTGCTCATCTATATTCTGAGTTGCTGCAGGAAATTTAATTACTAGGAGCTCTAACTTGATTTTGTTTCTGCCCTCAAGGTGAAATTTTTGTTACTGGGGATAGAGAATAAAGAATGGAGTCTTGGGAGCTCAAAGGCAGCCTCCTGCTCATCTTGGGAGCTCAAAGGCAGCCTCCTGCTCAGAAATGAGCTTCCCCCCTGCTCCTTCCTTCCCCGGCGGGGGGTTTGTACCACTCAGTGTCATGATCTTTTACTTTCTGCCTCCCAAGTGGGAGTAATAACACTTGCCAGAAGGAACATGACTAATTGAAGAGACAGGAGGGAATGTACGAATCTTAGAAAATAGCTATTTCAACCTTATTTCAAAATTAAGGATACTGGGACCCCAGCAGGGGACACGACTTGTCAGAGAAAAATGTCCTGGGATTTGGGGTCCTGGTGTCCTTCACCCAACCAGGCTGTGCGAATACCATATAGTGTTCATTTGTAGGGTTAATGAGGAATGTTGCTTTTCTCCTCCCTCCCTCCTTCCTTCCCTCCTTTCCTTCCTTCATTCCTTTTATGTTAATCAATGCTTTATCTTTTTTTTTTTTTTTAATTGCAGTTTCTGGCCAGGGCTGGGTTTGAACCCGCCACCTCCGGCATATGGGACCAGCTCCTTACTCCTTTGAGCCACAGGGGCTGCCCAATGCTTCATTTTTCATAAGAATCCAAAAACCTTCCCAAGTACCGTTACTCATGTTGCACCTTTGACTTTTGGCTATAGAGAATTCACACAACAGCTTCTTGGTTTTATCCAGCAAAGGGAAAGCAATGTTAAAGCCTTGATGACCGGAGTGGCTGGAGAGAACTCATGGCAGGAATCTCAAAGGAATGGGGCCTGCAGGTGGAATGGGATGCAACACGTCTCAGTTGGTTTTTTTTGGAGTACTACGACTTCACCTTCCTTCTTCAGGAGAGTTGGAAATGATGGCAAAATGCTGCCAGGGCTCCTCCTGCACCTCCTGCTTTGTCTTCTTAACAATGACGAGGTTGAGATCGTCTCAGTGTCAGATGACCGTGTTTGACTCCCTATTCAAACCTATTGAAGGATCTACTCTATTTTTGACAAAATACTGGGTCAGAACTGGGTGACTGTATTTCCCTCTCAGGTTTGTAAAATAAACACTGATCCAACTTATGCACCAGGATATTAGCAGTAATGTGAATATTACCCATTTAGCTTCTTTTTATCCACACAAAGATGAAATAATTAAGGATAACACAGAGAGGGAAAGAATATGTTTTGGCTGGGTGTAGTGGCTCACACGTCTGTGATTCTAGCACTTTGGGAGTCTGAAGTGGGAGAACAGCTTGAGGCCAAGATTTGAGACCAGCCTGAGCAACATAGTGAGACTCTCATCTTTACAAAAAATAAAACAATTAGCTGTGTATCATGGTGTGGGCCTGTAGTCCCAGCTACTTGGGAGGCTGAGGCAGGAAGATCAAATAAGCCTGGGAGTTATACTACTACAGTCTAGCCCAGGCAGCAGAGTGAGACCCTGTCTCCATATGGGAAAAAACAAAAAAAGAAAGAAAGAAAAGAAGGAAGGAAGGAAGGAAGGAAAAAAGAGAGAAAGAAAGAGAGAAAGAAAGAAAGAAATAAAGAAAGCTAGCTATTAAAAATCACATTGCTTTTATTTATGGCCAAATTATCAAATAATGGGAGGAATAAAAAAATGGATGGAACTTGGTGGATTTTCATTTGTAGTTTAAAATCCACAAAACTAAGTTAGTCTTTGGATCCTCCTTCGAGAGAGACTTTGAAGTACAGAAAAGCTCTGAAAATTTTCACAAAAAGGATCTTCCTCCAGTAACAGAAAATCGTTTTCACTCCTGTGTGACCTCCTGATTCATTGCTTTGTAATTCAGAGCATGGGCTGGTTGGTTTCTTCTGAACCCCCTGAGCAGTGCAGCTTCCCTTTCACTCACAACACAGTGGTGGGAGCCACAGGGCAGGACTGGTCTTTTTTAAAAGAGACTTTATGTCTAAATTCCCGCCCCATTGGTTCTCATCAGTTCCCTGTCCATGTATCTCTAGAAACCTCTCAGAATGACGAAAAGAGACAGTGCTTGTCCTCTGGGCTGGGCCACCTGGAGCCCTGAGAGCAGTCACTGGCCATCCAGAGCTTCATCTGTTTTACGGGATAGAACAAGGCCTCGGTTTCCATTCCAGCTCTACCATCCTTTTCTTGGGCAAGTCCCTTAATCTTTTGAGTCTGTAAATGACAATCTCCTTAGTCTCTCTGTAAAATGGGGGAGTAATAACACTCATAAGGTTGTGAAGATTAAGCAAATCTGTATATGTGTGTGTGTACATATGACCATAATACATGCACACACACATACATGTGCCTACATACACATGTACATATATAAACATATGTATTCATGGATTATGATTTGCTTTGGACAATGTCCACCATGTAGAATAACAAATGTTTGCTATTATATCGTCAGCAGCAGCAGCATTATCATTACAACCAATTACAAATGCCCTTGTCATGTTCAGCAACTGCCTGCCGCAGACAGATTTCCCTCCCCAACTTCAAGCAGAACATGTGCCTATGTACATAATTTCCAATTTTCAGTTGATCAATATGCATGCTAGTAAAATAAGAACCTTGGAAAGGTTGCATAGGATTACTGAGGGAAAGATCCTGGCAGTATGGAGTTATCTGTACTTGCATTAGGATGGGCCACTGACATGAGGAGAGCTCCTGAGCTGTTCAAAATACAAATGGCAGCCAGGACTGAGTCTCAGTCCCTGAGCTCCACATGGTAGACCGGTGTTCCTTGTCACCGTCATGACTCTCCCAGGAGTCCTACCTTGCCTAACGCTTTCTCCAGAGGTCAGTCTTCCACCTTTTTTGGAAGTATTGAAAGCTACAAATTGTTTTTTTCTACCTCTTATTCACTCATTCCTCCCAGGGCAGATCAAGATTGACCTCCCTAGTTGGACTAGAAAGAATGAATGGAGCGGGCACAGTGCTGGCTCCTCCTCCCATTCAGAGCACCCTGGTGTCTGCATATTTTGCTCCTGCCTGCCGTAAAGAATGCACAGCTCACCCATTTGCAGCTGCCATGTCTTTAACTTGGGCAAGTTCAATTGTGGGCAAAGTTGTGGCCCAATTTTGACCACACATCTAAATTACATTTTCCATTCTGGCTCTATCATTAGTTAACTGATAGTTTGTTCACTATATATATATATATATATATATATATATATATATATATATTTTTTTTTTTTTTTTTTTTTTTTAATGATTTTGGAGGCATTTTTTTTCTTTCTTTTTTTTTCTTTTCTTCTTTTTTTTTTTTTTTTGGAGACAGAGTCTCACTTTGTCACCCTCGATAGAGTGCAGTGGTGTCACAGCTCACAGCAACCTTCAGCTCTTGGGCCTAGGCGATTCACTTGCCTCAGCCTCCTGAGTAGCTGGGACTACAGCCGCCCACCACAACACCTGGCTATTTTTTGTTGCAGTTTGGCCGGGGCTGGGTTCAAACCTGCCACCCTTGGTATATGGGGCCAGCGACCTACTCACTGAGCCACAGGCGCCACCCAATTTTGGAGGCATTTTTAAAAATGATTTTGAGCCTATGAGGGTGAGAAAAGAATGTTATTTGCTGACTTCCTAAAAGTCCAAGAGTGAAGTCCCACATCCAGCATTCTCAACCTCATTGTCCTACGGCCCTTCCTAAGGTTCTGAATCAGGTGTGAGCATTCCAAGCACATCCACCCTGCTTTCCATAAGCAAAACATTCAATTAGAATTTTTAGAAGGTGACATTTATCCTGAGCTGTGCCATAAGGCGCTCTTGATTTACCCCTTGATCTGTTGTGTTTTTTATCTTAGTATTCACCACATCTTCCCACATAGTGCCTTGAATGGAGTAGCTGTTCAAGATATTCCAAAATTGCTTAAAAAGTTGATATCCTTGGTAGAGCACTGTGGCATCTTCATAGCTCACAGCAACCTAAAACACTTGGGCTCAAGGGATCGTCTTACCAAGGGCAACAAAGTGAGAGTCTGTCTAAAAAAAAATATGTTGATCAAAAAAAAAAAAAAAAAAAAAGTTGACATCCTAACCTCAAAACTCGGGCTAGAGTATGAAAATATAATTGAGGTGAACCAAATCCTTGTGTAATTCTTTAGTTATTTCCTGGAGCATAACTCCCACAAAATATTGAAAGCACTACTCCGTTGAAGCGGGGGTATTATGTTGTGTCCCTGTGGTGCATCAAACTCCTTTCAATACATATCCAACCAACATCTCTCTCAAGTTTGAGATGAGGATGCTGTAGAGAGTATGTCCAAAATTGGGTAAAATTTGAAATCTGGGAACCTTATCGTGTAACCATTTCAGGCTGAAGGCATCAATGTATTTGTGTGAAATCAATTTTTCAGTTCATGGAAGGATCTGGGTTATAGAAGCTTTCCTAAGGTGGGAGACCGTGCAATAGCTGCTCGGTAAATGGCCCCAAAGCTGTAAAGTAGGGCACATCTCACTGAGCTTGGGCAAGGATAGATGTATGGCACTGAAAAAACTTACTGCAAACAATTTAATATTGTTTCCCCATAAATATAACCAACATTGTCTTTAAAGAAAAAGCAGCCACAATAAAAATAGATTTTAGGGGTATCTTACACGGAACCAGATTAGCAATTTTATGGGGCGGAAATGCTTCCAACAGTCTTACAGGATAAAATATCTTGAGGATTATCCATAAGTCAGCCCAGTGTGGTTTGAACATGCAGGAGTCTTCACTGCTGAGAACATCCTAGGAAGTATGAGCCGGTCTGCACAGTAGGATCCTATCAGCCATTGGACTTAGGCTGAGAGCATCTCCAAAAATGCACTGGAGCCGACAAACACCAAGGGCAGAGAAAGCTGGTCGTAAGTATCGCCTGCCACTAAATGTGGGCACAGGAAAAGGCCAGATGTTTGTTTGACAATTTCAAAATTCTCATTTGGATCTAAAATGAAAGTTGAATTATTCAATTCTTTCCACATGTTTATGGGTTATTAAGACACAGCTTCATCCATAATTCAAGTGAGTAGATGCCCGAGTGCAGTTATAGCACAAAAAATAGTTTGGCAGCCCAATATTTTTTTAAAAAATGTGCTTGTCCTATGTATAATTATAAAATGATAATTGCCTTAATTTTGTAAGCAATGCAGTTTTTGTAAAAAGGTGACAACTGCTTAGTGAGCTCATAGTCTAGTATCCATCATTTATAAATAATTCAATTCACTCTGATGATTGAATACTGAGCACTTCTTATGCACAGGCTCCGTAGTAAGAAGCAGATAAACCAAGAGCAAGTCCTGGCCCCTGATGGGGCAGTGGGGGAGGCGGTTGTGATGGCAGCTGGGAGAGGAGGGAAAAACAAGCATAAAACGAGTTTTGAAATAAGGCAGCATCTGGTAAGTGACTTCCGGAAAATAGCACCAACATTGTATAGGATTCAAGTAAATGAAATATTTTTGGGTCCCACTCTTTATTAGAAGTACCCTTTAAGAACACTGGCCAAAAAATGTCATACCACACACTTTTTCAGGTAGAATACTATTCATCACTGCTCTTAGTAACTGCAATGCAGAAATAAGACATATTCTTCCATAAGTGTATCAGAGAATGTCAACAAATATGAGTCAGCACTCAGATGATAACATGAAACCTCTCCCAGACTCATAGTCCAGAAAAAGGCTGATCTGCTCACCTGGGGCTAGTCTGCGACAATCGGCCCCTTGTGGGATTGCCCACATCCATTCCTTGTGGATGGTGCTGTGTGAACATCTCTGGGAAAAGATTGTTCACAGACTAAAGGGCAAAACATTTGTGTCTCTTACCTGCCAAAAATTCCTGCCAGTATTAAATCTCTCAGAGCCTGGGCCTGTGCAAAATACAACTGATTTGGTATTATGAGCAAAGTTTGGTTTTCCCATCTCAAACATTACATTTTTAGCATTTTCTATGATAGTAAGTTTAGCGTGGCCAGTTTTAGGATCTAGTGTTAAATCAGATTAATTTTTGCAGACCTAAATATTGGAGCGGGATCCTGCAGCTCACATTTCTTAATTCACACAACAACACTGCGGGGGTTTCTGGTTTTCATACCCACTACGTTTAGTTCCTGACAGTAGCTCCTGAAGGTCAGCCTGCAAACACTTCCCTGGTATTTCACAAATCAGAATTTTTAATGTGAAAATACGGTCTGAACTTTGGCTTCTGTTTTCAGTTTGTTTTTGTTCTTTTTTTTTTTTTTTTTCTTTGTTTGTTTTCCCCAACACCCTTCTCCTCATTGAGTAGCCTGCTGTCATAAATTGCAACTTGTTCTTTTCTCAAGAAATGCTTGAGAAATGCTTCAACTTCAGAGATCACATCCCTCATTTACTTTTCTACTTTCCCAGTCACTTCAGAAGAGTTTGAGACGTGCACTTGACGTTGGAAAGTTCCTGTTGTTAGAATCACAGGAAGTGCTATATGTAAAAGACATGGAGTGTAATTTACAAGAGGAGCTCAGCACTATCCACCAGGTCACTCAAGCTTAGAAAGTTGCTCAATGTGGGCAACAAGCCGCCTTTTTAAACCCTATTACTGGTTTTGTTCTCTCTATAGGAATCATGAATTCACAGAAAATCTTTTCTAAAATCTTTTGCTAGATTACTCAGAATCAGCAGACTGCTGTATGGTACCAAATAGATAATATGTTCAAAACTATTATTTAGGTTAGTGACAATTATTAAAGCCAACACCGTTACAAAACCACAAGCTTTAAGAAAATTATTTTCCATTTTTGTCAAGGTACCATTTACCCACAGTAAAACTCACCCATTTGAGCATGAAATTCTTAAAGAGTTTCAATACCAGTCATGGGACCACTGTCACAATCAAGAACAGCGCATTCAACCCCCACATTCCCTCACGCCTCTTTCATACTTACCCCCTCTTCAAACCTCAGCCCTTTGCAACCACTAAGCTGTTTTTTTGTCCCCATGGCTTAGATTTGGTAAGAATGTCATACACATCAAGTCAAAGTAGGTAGCCTTTTGAGTCCTGCCTCTTTCACTTGGCAGAATGCATCAGAGACTCGTTCATGTTGTGTGGACCAGTAATTTGTTCGTCGTTATTGCTGAGTTTTCACCATATGAAAAGTTCAACAGTTTATCCATTCTCCCGTTGAGAAGCATTTGGGTAGTTTCTAGCTACTGGTGATTACAAATACAGCAGCTGCAAACATTCCTATGCACATTTTTGTGAGAAGGTAACTTTCATTTTACTTGGGTGAATACCTAGGAGTGAGACTGTATGGTATGTACATTTATTTAACTTTGTAGGAAACTGCCAAACTGTTTTCTAATGCATCTGCCCCGTTTTGCTTTCTCACTGGCAGCTATGGGTTAGTCTAAGTTGCTTGACGTACTTTCTAAGATTTTTAAAAAATTTTAATCCTTCTAATAACTGTAGTAGTATCATACTATGGTTTTAATTTTCATTTCTTTAGTGACTGATGTTATTGAAGATAAATCTATATGTTTACTTGCTGTCTATATGAGAAGTATCCGTTTATATATTTTGCACATTTTTTACTGGGTTCTTTTCCTATTAAATTCTAGGAGTTCGTTGAGTTTGGGAATCTTATGTATTCTGGATAGATATAGATTCTCTATTAGATATGCGATTTGAAAATATTTTCCCTTAACTCTTAGCTTGTATTTTTTTGTTTTATTTTATTTTTTTATTTTTTTTATTTATTTAAGCTTGTATTTTTTAAAATAGTTTATTTCCAAGAGCAGAACTTCTTAATTTTAATGAAATCTAATTTACCTGGTTTTCCTTATAAATCATGTTTTACATATTTTAACTAAAATATCCTTGTGTAACCCATGATTATAAAGACTTTCCTCTCTTTTTTTTTCTGGAAATTTTATAGGTTTGGCTCTTGTATTTAATCTATGATCTAATTTGAACTGATGTTTTGCATAAGGTATGAATGGATCTAGGTTCTTTTTTTTGTATATGTCATATATATAATATGTAAATATATATATAAATGTATAAAATATAAATGTAAGATTATTCCAGTACCATTTGTTGAAATGAATTGCTTTTGTACCTTTGTTAAAAATCAATAAACTCTGTATGTGTGGGTTATTTCTGTACTTTTTAATTCTATTTTATTAATCACTATGCTTACCCTTTTCTTAGTATGACACCATCTAAATTCAATACCTTTATAGTAGGTCAGAGAATCAGGCAGTGTGAGACCTAATAAATTCTAATTTTCTGTGAATATGAACATGGAACTTTTTCGGAACCTTTATTTATACCCATTGTGATAATTTCATGGCTTTGCTTTTTTAGTCTTTTGATAGAGTGTATTACATTGACTGATTTTTGAATACTGAACCAGCTGTGCCTTCTTGGGACTAACTCTACTTAACCATGATGTATTACATTTTCATATATTTTTGCATTTAATTTGCAAGTATGTTGTTGAAAGCTTTACCTTTATGTTAATGACAGATGTTGGTCTTCAATTCTTATAATATATTTGTCTCATTTTGGCATTTGGAAAAAATCTTCTCCTATTTTATTTTCTGGAACAGTTTGTGAAGAATTGTTACTGTTTCTTCCTTAAATATTTAGCAGACTTCTTCAGTAAAGCCATCTGGACCCGAATTTTTTATTTTCTGTAGTAAGTATTCACTACATATTCAATTTCTTCAGAAGATAAAGTATTTTATCTATCTATCTATCTATCTATCTATCTATTATCTATTTCAATTGTTGGGGATTCATTGAGGGTACAATAAACCAGATTACACTGATTGCATTTGTTAGGCAAAGTCCCTCTTGCAATCGTGTCTTGCCCCCAAAAGGTGTAGCACACACCAAGGCATTTTTTCTTTTTTTTAAAACTGATATCACCAATTGGTTCTGTGAGGTTTTTTTTTTTTTTTTTTTTTTTTTAATTGAGCTTGGTAGTTGGTGTCTTGGAAAAACTTAACCTATTTCATCTAAGTCATCAAAATTATGGTTAAAGAGTTATTCGTAGTATTCTCTTCTTACCTTTTTTTTTCATTGAGACAGAGTCTCAAACTGTCCCCCTGGGTAGAGTGCTGTTGCATCATAGCTCACAGCAACCTCCTCCAACTCTTGGGCTCAAGTGATCCTCTTGCCTCAGTTTTTCTATTTTTAGTAGAGATAGGGTCTCGCTTTTGCTCAGGCTGGTCTTGAACTCATGAGCTCAAGCTATCCACCCACCTTGAGCTGAACTCATGAGCTCAAGCTATCCTCCCAGAGTGCTAACATTACAGGCGTGACCATGTGCTGTGTCTCTCTCTCTTCTTATCTTTTGAATATCCTTAGGGTCTACAGTGATATCTTCACTTTCATTCCTGATATTTGTAATTTCTGTCTTCTCTCTTTTTTCCTTGGTCAGTCTAGGCTAAATGTTTATTAATTGTGTTAATTTGTCTAAGAAACAGCTTTTGACTTGGTTGATGGGAGACCTCATGCACCTAGCCAGACCTTCTTAACATAAGTATTTTGTGTGACAAATTTCCCTCAAGGCATTGCTTTAGTTGTATACATAAATTTTGGCATTTTATATTTTCCTTTTCACTCAGTTCAGAGTATTATATAATTTCCCTGCTATTTCCTCTTGACACTGTCAATATATGTAATATTTTCCTGATATCTTTTTTCTTTGCTTTATAGGTTTTCATTCATAGAATCATAGATTTTATTCACTATAATATAGAACATATCTCGGGTAATTTCATTTTTTGAAATATGTAAGGTTATTATATGGCTGATAATATGGGATATCTTGGGAAGTGTTCCATGTGCATTTGAAAATATTCTGCTGTTTTGGAATGAAATGTTCTATAAACATTGGTTCGGTCTGGTTGTTGATAGTGCTTTCCAAATTTTCTATATCTTTACTGATTTTCTCTCTACTTGTTCTACCAATTATTGCAAGATTTTTAATCTAGTTATAGGTGCCGACATATTTTGAGTACCACTGATGATGTGCAAACCAAGCTGGTTAAAAATGAGTTACTGGCCCCATATGCCAGAGGTAGCGGGTTCAAACCCAGCCCCAGCCAAAAACTGCAAAAAAAAAAAAAAAAAAAAGAGGGTGAGAGAGAGAGAGAAAGATGGAGATCTAGTATCTTCTGGGGGTTTTTTGTTTGTTTGTTTGTTTGGAGACAGAATCCCACTTTATTGCTCCGGTAGAATGCCATGGCATCATAGCTCACAGCAATCTCAAACTCTTGGGCTTAAGCAATTCTCTTGCCTGAGCCTCCCAAGTAGCTGGGACTACAGGCGCCCACCACAATGCCCAGCTATTTTTTTGTTGCAGTTGTCATTGTTTAGCTGGCCCGGGCTGGTTTCAAACCCGCCAGCCTGGGTATATGTGGCTGGCATTGTAACCACTGTGCCACAAGCCAGATCAAGTATCTTTTGTAACAACATGGATGGAATTAGAGACCATTCTAAGTGAATTGCAAGAATGAAAAAACAAACACCATGCGTACTCAATACTAAATTGGAACTGGTTGATGAACACCTGTATATTCATATGGAAGCAAAACTCAATGAAATTCAAGTGGGGGGAAGGCCCGAAGGGGGTGGGTGAATTCCTACCCAGTGGCTGCAATGCTGGTATTTGCACATGTTCTGGGTAAAGGACCACGTATAACTCTGCCTTTAACCTTACAAAAGCAAAATACATAGCCACAACATACATACCCCCATAATAATCTGAAGTAAAAAAAAAAAACAAAACAAGAAAACATTTAAATATATAATTGTGTGCATTTAAGTATACTCTATTTTTGGCTATATAAAAATATGTGTACCCGTGGACAATGATGAATGGGAATGGAAAAAAAAAATAGTATTAAGTTGTTGGATTTAGGATGCATTTTCCCCTTTTTTGCAGTTTCCTATATTATAAAAATGAACACAATATTCTGGGAAAATATTCACTGTGAGTATTAAAGATGCCTTCTTTAAGGATTATCCAGAGGGCCTGAGCTGAACATGTGAAGTGAGGAAGTCGAGGAATGCTGCAGATAGAATTTTTGCACAATCAAAGATGTTGATTCTTAGGAAAATTCCATCCTCTTTTCCTTGCTCATTTTAGGGGTTAAGATCTCTTCCAGAAGTAATATACATCAATAAAGAAGAGATTATAAATTCTGAGCAAGGGCTATTAGAAATACATTTAGAGCTCTGGCTGATTTCTCAATCAAGACAAAGAATACTGAGGAACCATCACATAGAAAGTTGGAGATGCCACAGCAAAAAAAGAGAGATTCCTACTCCAATTTACTCCACGTATTCTTGCAAGCTGGATATCTCAGGACAACAAACATGGCTGTTCAGCCCTGGCCATGGACACTGTCATCTTCTATGTGTGTGAAGGCTGGTTGTCACCTGCTTCCTGGGCAAGAAAGAAATAATTGGCGTAATTTTTTAAAACTATAAAATGAATAAGGCCAAGAAGATGAGGGCATTATTCAACTAATAAGTTGGGATTGGAAACTAAATTCTCCTTTAAATATTACACAAAATTAAATTTCCAATTACAATTTCCAAAGACTGACACCACAGAATGAAAACACTAGGAACACTGGAAGTGGAAATCTTCATGTTTTTATTCAATAGGAAGAAACATTTCTTCCTCCTCCAGAGAACCTACATACTCTTTGCTGAGCATTATCACCACTAAAGTGCTTTTTCATTGTTACACTCCATCAATCGTTTTCCTTGGCAAGGTATTAATTTATCATTTGAAAAAGGCACTAGGCAATGACTACGGCCATTACCAAGCAAGAAGGTTAATATGATTATTGTCCCTCTGTAACTGAGAAACCTAAAATGCAAAGGAAATTTTCTAGCCCAAAATCCCCAGGAAGCCAGGGTCTGCATTTATTTCCTAGACTTAGCAATTTCCTTTTCTTGGTCCTGTAGTCGCCTTTAATGGATGAGACCCGAGTGATTAGTCATACAGGATGTTACTGAATGTTTGTATGACTATTTCTAATGAACATTCAGTTGTAGTTGCTCTTTTAGAATCAAACCTGCAGTGCTAAAAATGTTACATGGAGCTTTATGCTGGCTCACTTAGAGTAAAGAACTTTGCAAAATAGGTTCTGATGAATTAGAAAGAATAGACAGCTTAAGTAATACTGGAATCATAAAGCATGTGTCTTATTCTTCGGTCAGAAATATTTGGGGGGAGTAGATGGTCGCATGGCAGCAAAACTCTCTCTAACCTGGCAGAATGAAGAAGAGGTGTCGGTGTCCCTCATTTTTATTCTGAACAGAAAAGAACAAAGTCTGGCTCGGAGCCCGTAGCTCAGTGGTTAGGGTGCTGGACACATAGACCAGGGCTGGTGGGTTAGAACCTGGCCTGGGCCTGCTAAATAACAATGACAACTACCACCAAAAAATAGTCAGGCATTATGGTGGGCGCCTGTAGTCCCAGCTACTTGGGCAGCTCAGGCAAGAAAATCGCTTAAGCCCAAGAGTTGGAGGTTGCTGTGAAGTGTGATGCCATGGCACTCTACCCACGGTGACATGGTGAGATGCTGTCTCAAAAATAAAAAATAAAAAAATAAAAATAATCAATACATGGCTCAGTGAGTAGGGTGCTGGCCCCATATATACTGAGGGTGACGGGTTCAAACCCTGCCCTGGCCAAACTGCAACAAAAAATAGCCGGGCATTGTGGAGGGTGCCTATAGTCCCAGCTATTCGGGAGGCTGAGGCAAGAGAATCACCTAAGCCCAGGAGTTGGAGGTTGCTGTGAGCTGTGTGATGCCACAGCACTCTACCAAGGGTGATAAAATGAGACTGTATCACTACAAAAAAAAAATAAATAAATAAAATAAATTAAATTAAAAAAAAATCGATACAATCTTTCCTCAAAATAGAAGGCAGAGACTATTCCTAATATCCATTGGTGTTTATCAGATGTGTTTTTGTTTGAATGCCATAAATATCTTAGTACTGTGCAAAGAATTAAGAAATCCATGGAAATACAAACAAAGAAAAGAAAGAGGAAAGTACTTTCCTCAAGTCTTAATTGTTGTCATTGAGAAGACAAAAATCTTGATTTTATTTTAATTGAATTCAAATTCAAAGAACAAGAAAAAGAAGAGAAGAAAAGAAATAAAAAGAAAGGAGGAAAGGAAAGAAAGGAAGGAAGGAAAGGAGGGAGGGAGAGAAAGAGGTGGTAAGGATGCTCACTCAACATGCCAGAATAGTAAGGAACTTCTTTCTCATACATTTGAACTTGGACAATGGTATCCCCTACTCTGAGCATGTACATAATGTGAAACTTGCTGCTTATTCTTCCTCCTAGCATTTTTCTTGGTGTGTGTGTGTCAACAACTTGGGCTGGGTTGAAATTACATTCTCCAAAACTCAGCAAAGGAAAGAGAATAAGAAAAAGGTGAAAAAAGATTTTAAAAAGAGGAAGAAGAGGGAAGTAGAAGAGAAGATGGCTGAAGAGTAGAATGAGCAGGGAGGAAGGGGCAACAGGTCAGCTGTCCGCATTTAAGAAAAGAAATATTGCCTCTTAGTTCATTTTTTTTGGAACCTTCTACATATTTATAGCATTATACATATAAAGTGTACACACACACACACACACACACACACACACACACACATATATATATATATATATATATATATATATATATGAAGTATATATATGATTTCCAGTAAATGTATAAATAACCCTCCAGCTATCTGTGGGTAATTTCATCTCTTAATTCCTCAATGCTGGTAAAGTTTGAGGCTTTATAGGGAGCCAATTTAGAAAACTATATATATGCAGATGATAAGAGATTATCTGTAAAAGTTGTTATTATTATTATTATTATCTTCAAGCAGGCATTTGGGCAAAAGAAGTAAAACCCTCAATACCCAGACATCGGTCATGCATCTGACAGCAGGGAAAGAAATTCAGGCAGTTCTGGGAGATTATGAAAAGTATAGAAAAACCATCTGTTCTTGAAAACAAAATCTCCCTCATCCCCACTGGATGTCAAAAACCTAAGTGAATGTGGGGGAAGTGAGTGTTATGACTAATTTTGTGTGTGAAAAGCGCCTATACTTTATGCAAATCTATCTGTACACCCCTGGAAGATTCTATAGAATTTTTCCAGGGAGTTGCCAAGTGTTTTCGAAATTAAAAACATTCTCCCATATTGTTCTTGAGACATGCCCACTCTGTAGATTCATTGATGTCTTACAAAACATTGAGCTGTGTCAATGATCAGTACAAAGATATTTCATTTGCAGATGGAATTCAGGATGAGAGAAAGACTTTAGAAGCCCAAAAGAGGAGATTTAGAAATGGCTTTCTTAAACTGGGGAAAAACTCTTAATGATGTTGGCCTGGGGAAAGATTTTATAAAGAAGACTTGAGTGGCAATTGCAGTCACAACAAAAATAACAAATGGAACTTAGTTAAGTTGAAAAGCTTCTGCACAGCTAAGGACAATAAAGCAAATAGACAACCTTCAGAATGGGAAAAGACATTTGCATGTTATGAGTCTGACAAAGGGTTGATAACTACAATCTACAGAAAACTCAAATTAATCAATAAAAAAAGAGCAAACAATCCCATCTATCACTGGGCAAGAGACATGAACCTTCTCTGAAGAAGACAGATGAACGGCTAACAGACATGAAAAAATGCTCATCGTCGATAAGCATCAGAAAAATGCAAATCAAAAACATCCTGAAATACCACTTAACCCAATGAGAATGGCCCACATCACCAAGCCCTGAAGCTACAGATGCTGGTGTGGATGTGGACAGAGGGAACACTTTTCCACTCTTGGTGGGACTGCAAACTAATACACCCTTTTTGGAAAGAAGTATGGAGAATCCTCAAAGATCTCAAATTAGACCACCCGTTTGGTCTTCCAACCCATTATTAGGCAGCTACCCAGAGAGAAAAAAAAAATCATTTTGCCACAAGGACATTTGCACTAGATCATTTATCACAGCTCAATTTACAATCAATAAGATATAGAAACCACCTAACTGACTATCAACCAGGAATGGATTAACAAACTGTGATATATGTACACCATAAAATATTATCCTGCCATTAAAAAAAAGATGAGGACTTAACATCTTTTGTATTAACCAGGATGGAGTTGAAACACATTCTTCTTAGTAAAGTATCACAAGGATGGAAAACTAAATATTCAATGTACTCAATACTAATATGAAGCCAGAAGATGATCTAATTCACACCCACATAAGAGAAAAACTCAATTCAATTCAAGTTGGGGGGAGGAGGAAGGAGGAAAGGAAAGGGGAGGAGGGAAGGAGGGAGGGGAGAAGAAGGGGGAAAAGTGACGAGGAAGGGGAGAAGGGAGCAGGGAGGGGGATTGGTGTGCCCCCAGTTAATGGGCACAAAGTCAGGGTATAGAGACACCTCCTGGGGGAAGAACACAACTACCACAGGGACTCTTCTTAACACATGCAAACATTGTAACCTAATTGTGCCGTCACATTAATCTGAAAAATAAATGAATATTTAAAAATAAACAAATATATAAATAAACAAATAAATAAATACTAAAAAATAAAAACAATGAAAAAATGGCTTTCTTGAGAACCCAAACACAAATCATTTGTCTGTTTTAATTTTTTTTCTTTTTTTTTTTTATAGATAAAAATATGCACCATAGATGTGGCCCAATCCATCACCCTCCCTCCACCCAAACCTTCCCCCTCCCTTCCCCTTCCTTGGTCCTTTCCTCATAGTCTTGTGGTATAGTTGGGTTATAGCCTTCATCTGAAAGCTATAGTTTAGCTTCATAGTAGGGCTGAGTACATTGGATACTTTTTCTTCCATTCCTGGGATACTTTGCTAAGGAGAATATGTTCCAGCTCCAT
>CAUYPK010003426.1:0-15795 GCA_963574355.1 Loris lydekkerianus
GCACCATACACTGGTTTTATAGACCGTTTGACACATTTTCATCACACTGGTTAACATAGCCTTCCTGGCATTTTCTTAGTTATTGTGTTAAGACATTTACATTCTACATTTACTAAGTTTCACATATATCCTTGTAAGATGCACCGCAGGTGTAATCCCACCAATCACTCTCCCTCTGCCCCCCTCCCTCCCCTCCAAACGGATCATTCTCTCAGAGAGCTCTAGGATAATTTGAAGGCTAATATCTGCCTCATTGGAATTCCTGAAACTCTCCTCTGCTTAAGGAGTTCCCCCCTCCCCCATCCTTAACCCCGATTCACACTGTTCAATCTTCTCCTGAGGGCATGATCTAACCTCACCTACCAATACTGCCACACTGGGATTAACTTTCAACATGAGTTTTGGAGGAGACAAATATTCAAACTACAGCACTGCTGTAACAAACAAATGAACACAAACCTTGTGGTTCAAATATGACACAAATTTATTCTCTTGCATTTCTGAGATGAGAAGTCTAAAATGAGTCTTATGGGACTAAAAATCAAGATGTTAGCAGGGCTGGTTCCTTCTGGACATATCAGGGGACAATCTGTTTCCCTGCCCTTTCCAGCTTCCAAAGGCCATCTGTGTTCCTGGGCTCACAGCCTTCATCATACAGCCTTTTCTCCTGCTGTCATGGTGTTATCTCTTCCTCTGATCTTCTGCCTTGATTTAAGAACCTCTGTGATGGGGTCGGATGCCGGGGCTCACGTCTGTAATCCCAGCACTTTGGGAGGCCAAGGTTGGTGGATCACCTGAGCTCTCAAGTTCCAGACCAGCCTGAGCTAGATTGACCCCATTTCTAAATGCCTGTAGGTGCCTGTAGACCCAGCTACTTGGGAGGCTATGGCAAGAGAATTGCCCGAGAGTTTGAGGTTGTTGTGAGCTATGATGCCATGGCACTCTACCCAGAATGACAAAGTGAGACTGTGTCTCAAAAACAAAAACCTGAAAACTGGGTGGCACCTGTGGCTCAGTGAATAGGGTGCCAGCCCCATACACCGAGGGTAGTGGGTTCAAACCCAGCCCCAGCCAAACTGCAACAAAAAAATAGCTGGGCCTTATGGCGGGTGCCTGTAGGCCCAGTTACTTGGGAGGCTGAGGCAAGAGAATTGCCTAAGCCCAAGAGCTGGAGGTTACTGTGAGTTGTGATGCCATGACACTCTACCGAAGGTGACAAAAGTGAGACTCTGTCTCTAAAAAAAAAAACCAAACAACTCCCCCCACCCCCCCCAAAAAAAAACAAACCTGAAAACTAAAATCCTGAATTTCCTCAATGCCTGGCAAACTGGAAGAGTTGGTCCCCCTAGGGAAGACAAGGTTGTAAAATCAATTACTTCACTGTTTTAGGAAATTCTTGAAAACCAATTTATCAATTGAACAGCTTGCTGATCTGGGCAAGTAGTTCTTCTATCATAACATTAGATTACTCCCCTGGGCAAAAAGGTCACTTACTGTTTATTAAGCAATAGTTTACTTATCAAGACTTGCTTCAAAGACCTAACCTATTACATTGGGAGCTTTGTTCAATCTCCAGCAAATTTCTATGTTGATAGAGCTTCTTTAATCACTTGAACTCAGTCTCCAAAACACTGTAAATATCTTTCCCAATCATCTCCTGCTTAAATAAATACAAGTAATTTTGTAAAAGCAGCATTTCCCCCTTAGTGTAGTAGGTTTAATAAACTTAATTTTGTTTCATCGACAGGTTGTTTTGATGGTCTTTTGAGGGGGATTGGCAGTTAACAAACTTTATTTTTTTTTTAAATTTATTTTATTTTAATTAAATCACAGCTGTGTACATTACTGTGATCATGGGGCACCATATACTGGTTTTATAGACCATTTGACACATTTTCATCATACTGGTTAACATAGCCTTCCTGGCACCCTCTCTGTTATTATGCTAAGACATTTACATTCCACATTTACTAAGTTTCACATATACCCTTGCAAGATGCCCTGCAGGTGTAATCCCACCAATCCCCCTCCCTCTGTCCACTTCCCCCCTCCCACCCCTCCCTTTCCCTCTTCCCCCTATTCTTAAGTTGTAACTGGGTTATAGTTTTCATGTGAAAGCCATGAATTAGTTTCATAGTAGGGCTTGAGTACATTAGATACTTTTTCTTCCATTCTTGAGATACTTTACTAAGAAGAATATGTTCCAGCTCTGTCCATGTAAATATGAAAGAGGTAAAGTCTCCATCTTTCTTTAAGGCTGCATAATATTCCATAGTGTACATATACCACAATTTATTAATCCATTCGTGGATCGATGGGCACTTGGGCGTAGTTTTGTTTCAAAAAACATTAGCATTTCTGGACTTAAGACCTGAAACATTTTATTTTTGAGTTAATGTGGCTGCTAAATTATGTGGACATTTACACCTGTGTGGAGTATCCTTGACTTAAGTGGCTCCATCTTAGAAAGTCTCCATCTTATGTTTCAAAAGACATTGTGCCAGCAGAGACCTGTTTACCTGATCAATATAGACACTATCCAACCAGACAAGGGCACAATCCTTTACTATCAGTCCTTAGCAGAGGCCTCAAGGGCCATAAAAAGAGCTTCATCAGCTAGATGTGGCCATCTGTGCAGACACTGCCTTGCTGTCCCGTGTGGCCAGCACTCACACCTACCGCCCTGCACACACCAAGGCTCAGCCTGGGGCATTCTTCTCCTTCACGCCACTCTGCTTAGGTTAGTTCATTAATCCCTTTTCCTATCCCCTTTTCTCTTGATGTAGACGTTATGGGGTTTGGGCAGTGCCTGTGGCTCAAGGAGTAGGGCACCGGCCCCATATGCCAAGGGTGGCAAGTTCAAGCCTGGCCCTGGCCAAACTGCAACAATAACAAAAAAAAAAAATAAAGTTATGTGGTTTGATGTGGAAATGCTAATCTATAACAGTCACATTCTGATTACATATTCTATGTATGTTTGCAATACCAATGACTGTGGATTGGCTTGACCCCGTTTAACTGTGGCTCTGACTACAGAATGAATGATGGTGCTAAAGGGAGCTGCCTCCTGGGAACTCCATGTAGCTGTTGGCTTTTATGATTAAAATTACATTAATAAAAGTCTGACCTTGATCATATCAATGTACACAGCTATGATTCAATTAAAAAAAAAAAAAGTCTGACCTTGTGGAAAGACACAAACATGTGTGGACCTGCGCTCATGACACCACCTACACAGTGGTACATAACAGTGAAAAGATCCTTAGACTTTGGAGCCAGGAGACTCAGGTTCCAGACTTGGCTCAGCCCTCACTGTCTTGCTGGGTAAATTTCTTAACCATTCTCAGCCTGTTGTCTTGACCGTAAGCTGACAGGCTTGGACCAGGTAAAACCCAGTGTTCAAAATCCTCTATTTCAAGAGGTGTTTTATTTTTGTGGGTTATGCCCTCATACAGTAGGGAATAAATGTAATCACTGACGTGTAGCCAGGCAGCCTCGGACACTCCATGTGCACAAAGCCTGTGCTGTAACTCGGAGCCACCCTGTAGAAATATCCTAGGCAAAAATTTGTCCCTAAAACCCACCCTGGTTTTTCCCTCACACAGCTTTTCACAGCGCTATGCTCGAGTGAACCCACGGCTGCCTGGTCATTCTCACAGAGGGCATGTGGTTTCTGCTGCCCTTCTGCCCTTCAACAGTCTCTTGATAATTCACTCAACTAATATTTGCCCTCCACTAAATATCAACTAATTTTGTTGAACAGCAAAAAATTCTAAAAGACAGCAATGTGACATGAAACACATAAGCTAAAAGCAGAATCCTAGTTCTAGGGCAACCCAATACAAGGGGAAATGGAAAACAAAAGATGATGTTTAAATTAAAAGGCATTTTGTACTGCTTAAGTGCATTTTAAACTATTTGAAGTGTGGTACATGGAGAGGCATAGCAAATACTTAGGTCTGAGTGGTAAAGATTTAATTTCATTCCATGTTGATAAACTCAATTAGCTAAACACTTCAGTATCTACAGATCAGGTATAATTGCATTTTCACATACATTGCAAAACCACAATCAAGTACCAGAAATTAAAGATAACATAATAATAAACTCTGCCTATGCTGTTACTTGGTAATAACAAATGAAACAAAACTTCAGAGATGAGATTTACTACTGAGCCCCAATTATAACGATTTGGAGAAGGAGGTAAATATCTAGAAATGAAACAGGTTCAGAACCGTTGTCAGAGAGATTTAAATCACATAAATTGAGTCCAATACATGAGGAGACCTCATTTCTTATCTATTGAGTAGTTCTAGTTTTTAAGTAACTATAGCAACACTTGGTTTTATAACATCTCTGTAATATTAATTTATAAAAACTGAAATAGATAACATTTAGTTTTACTCAAATAAAAACATCATACCTCAGTACAACATACTTGATTTTTTTTAAAAAAGAAAAACGGCTATGATTTAATTAAAAAAAAAGAAAAAGAAAAACTCCAATTACTTTGGGATAGCCTGTCACTTAGGTCTTCATTTAAGTAGCTGAGTGGCAGTATCTTTTCAATTAAAATTAAATTGTAGACCCAAAATAGCTGAAATGGAAACCAAAATATAGAAACCATCATTTCTCATACCTTAAAGTTGACTTCAGGATTTAAAATTACTATTTCTCTTTCTTTACAAGTACAGATTCTATGCCAGATAGAAAATGAACATTTCTCTTGGAAACAGCAAAACTGTAGCCTCAATGTGGCTTCAAGTGCCATTGACTTATGTTTAAAGAAGCTTTCTCAGAGTCCATATGTTCCTTTAAGGCCCTCCGAGTTGATTAGCAAACTAGTCAAATGGGAGGCAGACTATGCAGACAGAGTCTGGTTGTCTCTGGAATTTCCTGGAAGAGACCTTGGGAGTGGAAAACAAGAGAAGTTAATGTGCATTCCAGTTACATGTTGCACCTTTTTTCTCAGACAAACGGCTGAAGAAGTTTTTGTGGTCGCTCTGCGTAGCTTCTTTGTACTCTTATCATATAAACCATTGGCTGCCAATTAGTTTTATTATTAGAATGTGTACCTGCAGAACTTAGTGTTGTTAAGAGTATATAAGCTTGTAAGAAATAAACTGAGGTCGCTGCATGTCTAAGCTAGCTGCAGTCTCCCCTTTTTACAGACATTTCAGTGCAGATTTTTTCCTCTGCAGCACCGATTCACGCAACACAAAACACAACTAAACTTACAACGGCTGCAAAGGCATAATTCACTTTAAAATATTAAAAACATCATACAAATTTAATAGCACTGGTTTATTACAGAGCTTAATAATTAACAAAAATGATTTCTATTCTCATGGCACTTTTATAAGAAGATTTAATAAAAGAAAAATATTGTGACATTTTTTGTAGAAAATTTTCTGTGGCTGAAGCTATGAAAGGACAAAATTTACTACAGCTGTCCGGGTGCCACTGCAATATTCTCTCATTAACGTGTTCCAGAACAGGAAACACAACACTGCGTGCTCAAGCAGTCCTTCATCTGAAGATTTCAGAGGCCTCAAGAAAGCTCCATCTGCAGTAACCAGTACCATCAGTCCCACTTAGAGGTTCTCCTCCTCATGTGACGGTGCCCCTCACTATCAACAGCTTCAGAGAGGTCCTTCTGATTCTCTTGTGTTGCATGCAGGTAACCAATATAAACCATGCAAAGTGAAAGGGCTGCCAATCCAAAAGCCATTACAGATTTGTTCTGTCAAAAAAAAAGTATCATAAAGCCTCAATTAAGAAAACCATCTGGGGAGACCTGAGTCATCTGCTCTGTTTCCCTCTTGACACGGCTTGCCTGTCAGCACACTAGCATTCTTAGCAGAGAATTCCAATCATAACGGTTTATTCGGTTCTTCACCCACGCTATTAGACACCACGGAGAAGCAAAATAGTCCTCAAATAGTCTGCATGTGGTCCATGGAGCCACAGGTTCACCCCTGATTCAGAGATTACAGAAGACTCTTGCTTCTCTGCAGTCTTTCTCCTGTCTCAAGCCTAGACAGCTTAGAGCTCCAGCCTCAGGAAGGGAACAGTTGGGAGATACTTGAGACATGGAAACTGGTCTGGTTCTGTGCTTTCAGGGTTACCTGTGTGACATGGAGAAGCTGATTAACTTGTCTGGGCCCAAGTCTCAATTAGCTCACCTCCTGATCCATTAATGCAACCACTTTCCATTATCACTCTCAAAGGCCCTCAAAATGTTTAGTTTTATATATGTATTTATATGTGAGACATTTAAAATTTTCCTTCCACCTTCTATTCAGAGGTCTTATTAGTCAACATAAAATTTCCATGACAAAATCAAAATTATTTCCTGTTAGAGGAAAATAAGAACTTTCTATTTCTGACAGCCTGGCAGATTAAACACCAAGCCTTTCCTTATATGTACACCTTACAGGTTTAATGAAGAGCTCTGGATTCACAGCTCGAAATAAGGTCGTCGTGCGCACTCCTCTGAGCCCTGGGTTCTGAAAGGCTTTCTCTGTAGGTGGTTCCTTTTTAAACGTTGGAGGCTCCGGTGGTGAAGACATCTTGACCAATGAGGACCTACTACCTAAAAACAAAATAAGACATTTTTTCCTGTCATAATTATTTGATAAATTGCTTTAAAAAAAATCATTCTCATTCCTATTTTTGAATTCAGCCCAGATATAGACCAAAAGTGATCACCAATTTGCATAATATACTTTGTAAATAGTGCATTTAGTTTGGAAAATCATTCATTATTTTATTTTTCACCCCATAAAACAAGAAGTGTGGGGGGCAAAGGCTGTTTTCCTACTTCCGCAGAAGTCTGGAAAACTGGAGCTTGGTCGGAGTCATATCACAAGGCTGTAAGCAGCGAGCACTTGGGGCAGGAGGCCTGGCGGTTACCCATGCTTTTCTCCATGTCACTCTTCCCCTCCAATAACCCTTCCAGGACAGCAACCCAAGGGAAGTACCAGCACTCCTTTGCTCAGTGTCTCCTGCTGGCTGCTCATACCTGCTGCTGCTCTCCCCTCCTCCTCTGGCCCACCACGCACTCACTGCCCCACATAGTGAGGGTATGTAGCTGTCTGCACAGACTCCCCTGTGCCTGCCAGCAATTTTCCAAGTAGAACTTGCTCTGTCATCTGCTTAATCAGAGTATCTTTTTGTTCTCTTGTCTACTCTAAATTCATCCTATTAGATCCAAGCTTGTCTTTTGTCTTCTGGTTCTCTCAGCCAGAGCTGTCAGTATTTTGGGAATATTTTTCTCTTCTAGTTATTAGGCAAAAGCTTTTTCTTACCATTCCTGCCACCTAATGCTGAGGTGGGAAACAGGGATCGAAAGGGGAAGCAGAGAAAGAAACCTTCTAAAGACTCAGCTCGATGACAATGAAATTACTGGGGGAAATGCTGCAACCACTGTGCAGTGAACCTCATGAAGTAAGAGCCAGACATCCCATGTGGACACTTGCTGGGGCTTTGTGTACACGTGTTCTGTGTTCATTCAGTCTTCTATTTTATAGACTTTATAAAAACAATACCTCTGCAACTTTGTAGTTATGGAGAAAACTAGGAGCTCAGCTTTTTAAAACACTTTGTGGTACAGAAGTCACTAAATATTCATCCATATCACTTACTTGGGTAGACCCCTTCAGGAGCACCTGCTGTGGGGAAAGGACTTCTCACTTTCTATGCTGGCAAAGGCTCCAGAAGCATTCACTGTTGGCTGTTCCACCATTTGCTTCACGCACATTATGGTTCCTGTGTCTATTAATCATCTCACCATCACCACTATCATGTCCTTCAGGCTACATTTTTACATTAGTTAGCACTCCTGTAGCAATTTCAAGGTTTGATAACTCTGGAGAAATAGTTAGCAGTAACAGTAGCCTAACAGTAACTATTCAGTGCCATACTGAATAGTTCAAACAACACCTTTAGTTGCAATCTTCTTCCAGGTGACCCTAAGGGGACTACATAGGAATCAGACCTGTTTTTTGCCAACATTTCATTTCTGCAGATGCCATATAGACGACCAGTCTCCACAATCATGCCAATGGCTATCCTCATGTTTACTTCCTCAATTTTCTCTTCAACGTGAACATTTAGAAAGAGTTGTTTCAATGTGTGAATTATACCCTGATTCAAAGGCTCCAGAATGGCTATGCAGTTCAGTGGGAAAAATTTAACACATACGTGATCCAAGCACAGAGTGTAGTGTGCACAGACCAAGTGTCTATTAGCAAGAGGACATCATGTTTTGCTCCTTGCATTCTCCTGTCAATCTTTCTCCGCCATTCATTAATATATTTCTCATCATTAGGCACATACATCAGCTTGGTAATCACAGGGAACAAATGAACATTTATGGAGCCTTGGTGGTTAACTGACTGTCCAGAATACATTACTGCATACTAGAGCAATCATCAATCTGCTTTCTTCCTTTGGGAAGTCTACCTTTGGCATGAAGTATATGGTAACTAACTGGTAAGGCATATGACTATTATTAGCATTTATAACGTCATTCAAGCTACAATCAGCAATTATTCTGTTTTTGTTTCTTTAAATTTATCTTCTACATAATTAACAGTTAATAATTTTCTCTACCAGTATTTCTTCACTATTGGAAGCTTCTTAAACTCTTGGTCTTATGCAATCCTCCTGCCTCAGCCTCCCAAAGTGCTGAGATTACAGGTGTGAGCCACCAGGCTGGGTACCATAGGCAACTACTGAAATAATTAGATAACATGACTAGAATTTGTGTAGCTATCCCACACTTGCTCAAAACTCACCAGGCCCAAGGTTGGCAAAAATCTGATGCTTTCAGTTCTATAAATGATACTCATCATGCCAGTTTCCTGTACAAACTTGGTATCATGCAAAAACCTGCTCCAAAAGGGACTTCTATTTACTTCTGCTTTAGTCTCTGTACCCCTTCTTTAACCTTGTCTTCTCTCTTGGCTCAATCTTTTAAAAAGGTGGATAAGGTAGAGGAAGTAATGCTAAATTCCTTTGCTATTTCTCCTTTCTTGTGGCAGTAAATTAACTGCTTCCACTACAGTCACTGTTTTCTTCTAATAAAGACTGCCAGCGTTTAACCCTCTCCCCTCTCAGCCATGGTGGCTGCCACGTGCTTACCCAAGATGTCCGTGATGTTTCTCCCTGTGCTAAAAACATGTTTAATATGCATATGAGGAAAGAGAAAATGAAAAATGAAGCAATATTAAAGTGGAAGCAGTATTATGCCGTCTGTTAGCAGGCCACCTATAACAGAAATTTAGGTAATTAGGTAGGAAACAGTCAACACCTGGTCATGTTATTAAGCCTGAATCACAGTGTAAGACTGTTTTTGAAATAGGGGCTTTTATAAAAATACTATGAAGACCTGAAAAAGCAGATATACAAAGGTAAAAAATTCATCCTGTCCAAATCCTAATACAAACAGCATTTTCTTATTATTGGAAAACAAAGATAATCCTGTAGAAAATGGATTAAAGTTGTTCATTGGGAAGAAAAACAAGGTAATGGGAAAATGAAGAGCACAGAGGTGTCCCCAGGGATAATTTATCACATGTACTTTGTGTGGGTGACAATGTGACAGGGATTGAAGATAATTAACTCACTCCACATCTGAAGTCCAAAATTATGTAAAGAGTGTGTGTAGGTGTTAAAATAATACATATGCGCCTGTTTGTGTGTGCATATATGTGTGTGTGTGTGTATGTATCTGTAAGTACATAAATATGTATGTATGTAGACACACAAAGACTAGTTACAGTCAACAGAAATTTCACTATTTTAAAATATAGTGATGAGATTCAACCTATATGAGACATACCTTTTTTTTTTTTTGCAGTTTTTGGTTGGGGCCAGGTTTGAACCCGCCATATGGGGCCAGCATCCGACTCCTTTGAGCCACAGGCAATGCCTGAGACATACTATAAAAACTAAATTTTCATTACAAGATTCTTTGATCCCTTTTTTTCCTACATTTCCTTCATAATGAATCAAGAAAACAAGCAATCCAGGCAGTATCTTTTATATTACAACCTCCAGGCATCCACATTCACCTTAACAATGCACTGCTTACGTGAAAATCATTTCCACAAATGATGACACTGTGGGACTGAAACCATTATGTATATTTTAAAAAAATTTAACATACCATAGTTTTCAGTGTGATGCTTTCTGGAAAGCGTGAACTTGACATTTTCCATTATTTCTCATTCTTCATTTGAAGCAGGGTAAGACAGCCCCGTTTTATGGCTGCTTCTCCTCTCACAAACTACAGGTGTTGAAGATGGTATCGCAGTTCTCTCCAAATTCCATAAACTTATTCATATCATATTAAACTGAGAACTTTTAACAATGACCTGTACTTTATTTATATTTTTATTGTTGGGGATTCATTGAGGGTACAAGAAACCAGGTCACACTGATTGCATTTGTTAGGTAAAGTCCCTCTTACAATGACCTGTACTTTAAATTAAGAACATATAGACTACTGAGCCCAAAAGCAGTCTCAGTAGCCAAGAATTTGTTATATATAATTAGTTTTAACTCCCCCCCCCCAAGACAGAGTCTCACCATGTTGCCCTCAATAGAGTGCCATGTGCCATGGTGTCACAGCTCACAGCAACCTCCAACTCTTGGGTGTAAGCAATTTTCTTCCCTCAGCCTCCCAAGTAGTTGGGACTACAGGTGCCCTCTAAAATGCCCAACTATTTTTTGTTGCAGTTGTCACTGTTGTTTTAGTTGGCCCTGCTGAGATCAAACCCGCCACCCTCAGTGCACTGTGCTACGGGTGCCGAGTCTACATAACTATTTTTAAAAGACAAAAAACAAAACAAACCCCAAAACACACAAAACAAAACAAACCCCAAAAACAAAAAACCTTTTCACATAGGAGAAAATTATTCTGCATTTCTTCACATGACCAACCCACAAAGGGGGATGGGTATGGCTGGGGTGGAAACTCAAGATGTATCAGTTGAATAAGTATGTAGAATGCAAATTCCTGGTCGTTTCTTCACAGATGTGTAAATCATCAGTACTTTTTGGGAAAATAAATCTCTGTCTCAACAAGATAAGCTTTTAATCTAAAAGTAAAAGCTTACTAGCCATTTTCAAGGGCAGAACTAATAAGTTCTATTTTTAAAGCTGCAGAACCAATCTTAAGCTCAAACCAATACTTATTCTGACATTACCACTCAAATCAACTGTTCCTAAGACAGGAACAGTTAATGTCTAGCATATTTCCAGCAGCACTTCCTCAGCCTCCCCACCATTTTCTCCACCTTCTTCCCTTACTTCCCTTCACAGCAGGTAACAGCACTCATTTATTTACACATGATACTGACCAATCTCTAGTTACACTCACAGGCAAATATCTGCTTATTTTTAAGCTGCATCATAACCTCATTTTTGATGTTTTAAAAGGGGAATCACAGAAAATCCACGTACACACATATTGACAGGGACCATGGGAACTTGGAATTGTACTGCTCCTGGCAGAGTAATTTTGTGGTTAATCTGCGTGGGAGCCTACTTGCAAAATAATAAACCAGGCAATTTCTTCTTTATTTTTCATCATCCACTTCTTGTTCCCTTACCTATTCATAACTAAGAAACTGTTAACCTTTTTTTTTTTTTTTTAAACTAAAGGAGAGTCAAACGTTTCACTCTGCCTACAAAGCTAGAAGACAATCTCAGCCTTATCATCTTCAGCGGTTCTCAACCTGTAAGTAGAGACTCCCTTTTCCATTTGTAACAACGCGGCAATCAGGAAGGTTGAGAACCACTGATAGGTCCTGGGTGTGGATTAAACGAGATGACGTTTTCATCGGACACAGCAGTCAATGAACGGCGGCCCCGGCGACCTCACCGAGTTTACACAGAGGGAATCTGGACCCACGGGGGCGTGGGCGCCAGGCCTGGCGGGCACCGTGGCCTCGGCTCGGCCGCCCACCCGCCCCGCACCCCAACCTGACTCCCAGCCCGGAAAAGGCTGCGCAAGCACAAGTTCTCACGAGACTTAGGAAACAGAGGCGTTGTCACCTTAGTTTTAAGATGAGCTCATGTGTTTTTAATGTAAAACGTACTTTTAAAGAAGTACCTTCCCGTCTCTTGCGTCTTACCCGAAGTGGGGCTCCGTGCGGCTGCAGACCGCGGGGTGAGGCCGACGGCGGCCCAGAAGGCGCGGTTGTGCGCACAGCGGCGCCGCCACGTCCCCCAACTCGCGCGTCTGGAGAGCAGGGACACCGAGAAACTGGGGGAGGCGGAGGGCTCTGGGTGGGGTGTCCAGGGCAGGACGTGCGGGCCGAGAAATTGGCTCCGCGGGCGGGCTTAGGGAGTCTGCTGGGGGGCGAAGACTTGGACCGCCCGGCACCCCGCCACACTGACCTTCCGTCCTGCGCGCCCTCCGGCCACGCCTGGCCGCCTCCTGCGGGAGAGAGCGGCCCAGGGCGGCGGCCCGGCCCTGCGCCACCGCGCCCCCAGCAGGCCGGAGGCTGCGGCGCAGGGCGCGAGGCTGCGAGCATGGCCTGCCGTCTGGCTCTGAGCACCTGGCGCCAGCCCCCGGTGACCTGCAGGCCCGAGTTTGCAATGGGGTTTTCCCTTTTCACTTTTTGGCCTTTAGTTTCCCGCCTTCCAACGTCAAATAACCTTTCAGTTTCGTACCCGCGCGCATTTCTGTAAATAAAAGGTGACATCTCCTAGAAACTATCTGTTTAATGAAAGTGAAAAGCATACAGAGTTAGGAAAGGTTTGGGTCTTGTCTCTTCCTACCCCCATTTTAGGGGCACAGCCATTTAAATACACATCCTCTGCCATTTTGTTAGGGCCTTGACATTCTGGGATGCAAGATGTATGTAGCTGCCCTTAAGACAGGAATAAAACACATGTCCACAGTGATTAAAACAGTATAGAATTGGTGATACAGGGCAGGTACATCCCGGCTTGGTCAGCGCCTCCTGCATCTCTGCCCCAGCAGTGTTGCTGCAGCGGAGGAGGGGAGGCTTAGCTGCAGAAGCAAATGCGACAGAGAGGGCGAGCGCCATGGAATCGCACAGGTCCCTGGTTAGTCCAGGGAGACCATGGCACAGCCCGTGCTACTGCCAGTGTCAACTCCAGAACCACCCCTGGAATTAGAAAGCCCTCCTCTGGCTTCACTATTCCCCTGTGAGCATCACACAGACCTAAGGGGAATACAAGGTCCCCCATTTGTTCCTAGGCCAGGGCAATTTCATTCATTTTTGCGTTTATTCGCCTCCCCAGCCAAAGGTACTATACCCATTAATTGCTACACTCATTCATCTTACCCCAGCGGAAGGGACCGTATCCATTAGTTTGTTACTAAGTCCTGGCCAAATGTAACTACAAAGGATCCGGGCCACTATATATGCGCCTAGACAACCCAGGCAGAGATATTTTTTTTCTCACTTGGGTTTTTCCCTCTGCCAGGTGCTCTGGTGCTTTTATTCTGTATTATTTTCTGTAAAATAAATCCTGTCTTACCACTGACCTATGGTGCCTAGATTCATTCTTCCAATCCCTGAGACCAAGAACCAACTGAAGAAGAAATTCCAGTATCATTGGTATAAAAATAGAGTCATAGACATATGAAACTGAATAGAAAACCAAGAGATGAAACCAATCTCTTATAGCCATCTGGAAAAGAATCCCTATTCAATAAATGGTGCTGAGAGAACTGGGTAACCACATGTAAAAGACTGAAACTGGAATTGCACCTCTTACTACTTACAAAAATTGATTCAAGATGAATAAAAGATTTAAATCTGAGGGAAGAAACAATAAAAATCCTCAAAGAAAGTATAGAGAAAACACTTGAAGATATCAGCCTGGGGAAAGATTTTATGAAGGCTTCTGTGGCAATTGCAACAATAACAAAAATAAACAAATAGGACTTAATTAAACTGAAAAGCTACACAGCTAAGACACAACAATTAAAGCAAATAGACAACTTTTAGAATGGGATAAGATATTTGCATGTTACAAATCTGACAAAGGTTTGATAATGAGGATCTTTAAAGAATTCAAATTAATCCATAAAAAAAGAGCAAACAATTCCAGCTATCACTGGGCAAGAGACATGAACAGAAGCTTCTCTGAGGAAGATACGTTAATGACAGACAACCATGAAAAAGTGCTCACTGTCCCTGATCATCAGAGAAATACAAATCAAAACCACACTGAGTATCACCTAACCCCAATAAGATAAGCCCACATCACAAATTCCAAAAGTTGCAGATGGCGGCATGGATGTGGAGAGAGGGCTTTTACACTGTTGGTGTGACTGTACAGCATCTTTGGAAAGAAGTATAGAGAATTCTCAAAGAACTCAAATTAGATCTCCCATTTGATCCTGCAATCCCACTACTAGGTACCTACTCAGAAGGAAAAAAAATCATTTTATCATGAAGACATTTGCACTAGATTGTTTATTGCAGCACAATTTACAATTGCCAAGATGTGGAAACAACCTAAATACCCATCAACTCAGAATGGATTAACAAACTGTGGTATATGTATACCATGGAATACTATGCAGCCATAAAAAGTTAGTGACTGTACACCTTTTGTATTAACCTGGATGTAGTTGAAGAACATTCTTCTTAATAAAGTATCACAAGAATGGAGAAGCAAGAATACAATCAATACTAATATGAAGCCAGTAGACAATCTAATTCACCCCCACATAGGAGTAAAACTTTCACTTCAAGTTGGGGTGATTGGTGCATTCCCACTTAGTGGGCACAATGTAGGGTTATATGGCATACCTTCTGGGTCTAGGGCACAACTACTTAACAAATTCAAATATTGTGACCTGTCACTTGTACCCTCACATTAACCTGAAAAAAATAAAAAATAAAAAAAAGAATAAATTTGAAAGCCAAATTGCACACACTTTGCTGATGGTTATATTAAGACAAACAAAACAAGTTACATTAAAACAAACAGAAATAGTTACAATATAAAGCACCCAGTTTTTAAATATTTTTTTTATTGTTGGGGATTCATTGAGGGTACAATAAGCCAGGTTACACTGATTGCATTTGTTAGGCAGAGTCCCTCTTGCAATCATGTCTTGCCACCAGAAGGTGTGGCACACACCAAGGCCCCACCCCCTCCCTCCTTCCCTCTCTCTGCTTTTCCTTCCCCCTCATGACCTTAATTGTCATTAATTGTCCTCATATCAAAATTGAGTACATAGGATTCATGCTTCTCCATTCTTGTGTTGCTTTACTAAGAATAATGTCTTCCACTTCCATCCAGGTTAATACGAAGGATGTGAAGTCTCCATTTTTTTTAATGGCTGAATAGTATTCCATGGTATACATATACCACAGCTTGTTAATCCATTCCTGGGTTGGTGGGCATTTAGGCTGTTTCCACATTTTGGCGATTGTAAATTGACTGCAATAAACAGTCTAGTACAAGTGTCCTTATAATAAAAGGATTTCTTTCCTTCTGGGTAGATGCCCAGTAATGGGATTGCAGGATCAAATGGGAGGTCTAGCTTGAGTGCTTTGAGGTTTCTCCATACTTTCTTCCAGAAAGGTTGTACTAGTTTACAGTCCCACCAGCAGTGTAAAAGTGTTCCCTTCTCTCCACATCCACGTTTTGAGATATTGTGATATGGGCCATTCTCACTGGGGTTAGATGGTATCTCAGGGTGGTTTTGATTTGCATTTCTCTAATATATAGGGATGATGAACATTTTTTCATATGTTTGTTAGCCATTTGTCTGTCTTCTTTCGAGAAGGT
>CAUYPK010003427.1:0-40109 GCA_963574355.1 Loris lydekkerianus
GCCAACCTGTGCCTCTTTAGAGGACAATTTAAACCGTTCACATTAATTGAGAATATTGATAAGCCTTTTGAGAATCCGGCGGACATTTTTAATCCTTTTGCAACTGTGGGAGTTGGAATTTGATCAAAAATTTTCTGGGTGCATTTACTTTTGTGGTGGAGAATTATGCTGGTCTTTATGGAGGATAGGTCTAAGAATGTCCTGGAGAGCTGGTTTAGTTGTAGCAAATTTCTTCAACATGTGAATGTCATTGAAGTATTTAGTTTCTCCGTCATAAATGAAGCTTAGTTTAGCTGAGTACAAGATCCTGGGTTGAAAATTATTTTGTTTTAGAAGATTAAAAGTCGATGACCATGCTCTTCTAGCTTGAAAGGTTTCAGCAGAGAGATCTGCAGTTATTCTAATATTCTTCCCCTTGTAGGTAATGGTTTTCTTTCATCTGGCTGCTTTCAGAATTTTCTCCTTCATATTAACTTTAGTGAAATTGAGTATGTTGTGTCTGGGGGATGTCTTATTTGGGTTGAGTCGTGCTGGAGTTCTGAAACTGTCTGCTATCTGAATTTCGAAATCTCTTGGCTTGTCTGGAAAATTCTCCTTCATAATCTCATGGAGAAGAGACTCTGTGCCTTGTGAAGCCACTTCGTCACTTTCGGGGATCCCTATAAAATGAATATTGGTTTTCTTCGAATTATCCCAGAGCTCTCTGAGAGAGTGGTCTATTTTTGCTCTCCATTTCTCTTCTTTGAGGGTTTGGGAGCATTCAGAAGCTTTGTCTTCAATGTCAGAAATCCTTTCTTCTGCTTGCTCCATTCTGTGACTGAGGGATTCTACTGTGTTTCTCAGATCTTTGAGGGATGCAACTTCTTGTCTCAATGTGTCAAAATCTTTGGTCATTTGCTCTTTGAATTCATTGCGTTCTTGAGATAACTTTTGGAATTCTAATTTGATCTTGTTTGCTATCCAGATCCTGAATTCAATTTCTGACATCTCAGCTATTTATTTGTGCATGGGGTCTTGTGTTGTTTCTGCCCCATTGATCCTTGGGGGATTTGATCTACTCTGATTATTCATATTGCCAGAGTTTTTCTGTTGATTTCGCCTCATGATTGTTTTTCACCATTGACTCTGGCCGTCCTCAGGGTGGGGTAGGTGTCTCTCCAGCGGGTTCACTCTATTGTTACTGGATCTTTGTAGGGAGTGAACCTGTGTAGTTCCTCTGGAGCTGCTCTAGCTAGGGAGTTCTGGTTGTAGAGGCAGCTCCGGTGTATGATACACCCGGATCCAGCAACAGGCCTGGGGGTGGACACACAGTTCTGGGAGTGCCTGGCGCCCAGTGACTTTGGCACAGAGACTCCAAGACTCCAGCAGTCTTTGCCCAGGAGAAGGGCTCTGCGCAGTGGCAGGAAGGGCTCCAGAGGGCACACAGCTACCAGAGTCCCTGGACAGATGAACTGGCTAGTGTGGAGGCTGGGAGGACACAGGAGGGAGGACACAGGGTTTCATGGCTCCCACAGTTTCTAGTCAGAGAATGCGGAAGCCCGGTGGGTGTGGGTCACTGGTCAGGGGTCGCTGCACAGCTCTTATGGAGGTCTGGGCGGCACCAAGCCCAAGAGTTTGAGGTTGCTATGAGCTGTGGCATCACGGCACTCTACCCAGGGCAACAGCCCAAGGCTCCAGTGTGCCAAAACCGTCTCCGTCTGCCCCTAAGGATTAAGGCTGTAAGGCAGCTCACTCCCCGCCTTTAGGCTGCTTAGTCACTTTGTTCCGCCCGATTTTTGCTCTGGGACCCTGAGGGCGGAGCTTGCTGGGGCAGTTTTTTTCCCAGTGACTTCCTGCGCCCAGCTCAGTGGCTTAGTCTGGGGCCCCAGACAATGCCCAAAGTTCTCCACACTCCTGCTCAAGCTCTCCCCAAGGCAGTTAAACTGAGCGCCAAGTCCAAGAACACCAAAGCAGTTCACAGGTAAGGCCCTTTCGGTTTGCAGTCTCACTGCTGCTTGTACTCACAGTTGCCGGGGTGATTAGGTCAATCGAACACACGCAATCACTCTCCAGTTGTCCACTGTTTTTGTCCTCCTCTTTGTGTCCAGATGTCCCTTGCTGGCTCCCTCTATCCTCAAAGGGATGATTATAGGCAGATCCCACTGGCCAGAGATGCCTGGAGTCCTGTCTCCCTAGACTCGCTGTGCCCAGTTGCAGGGAAGCTGTTACTCGGCTGCCATCTTTAATCCCCCCCGAGAAAATTGTGCTCTTAAGGCAGAGTATGAAATACAAAGTAATAAGTAATGGGGTGGAGGTTTTGCTTTGCATGGGTATGTGTGAACACAGAGCTACCTCTAAGTACATTTCAGAGGGGTGAGGAAAACAAGAAAACAAAGAAATAGTTTGTCAGTTTCTCTCCTCAATTCAGTCTCAGAGGCTTGCTTAGGGCGCCAGCCACATACAACGGAGCTGGTGGGTTCGAATCCACCCCAGGCCTGCCAAACAGCAATGACAACTGCAACCAAAGAAATAGCCAGGCATTGTGGCAGGCACCTGTAGTCCCAGATGCTTGGGAGGCTGAGGGAAGAGAATTGCTTGAGCCCAAGAGTTTGAGGTTGCTATGAGCTGTGACACCTCAGCACTCTACCCAGGGTGACAGCTTGAGACTCTGTCTCAAAAAAATATAAAATAAAATAAATAAAAATTAAAAAAAATCAGTCTCAGAATGTAATAGGGTAGCTCCTCTCTCTAAATCAACCGTTCTCAACCTGTGGGCCATGACCCCTTTGTAACAATGAAAATACATCACAGCATTAGCAAGGTTGAGAACCACTGCAAATGAACACTTCATTGAATTTGCAAGGGAAAAACCTCCTTTGGAAATTCCAAATAATTATGCGTGTATTTCTGTTTTGTCAGTTTTGTTCATGCTCCGTGCAGTCTTGCTCCATTTACGCATGACCCTGTTAATGAAATAGCATATTCCCCAGTAAATAATTTCATGCCAGTTACATGGTTTACATGTAGTTAGGGCTATTCAGCTAAAGGATACCTCCCAAGAGGGACAATTTCTTGGTTTCACATCATCTATTGTATGTCATTTTCCTACATAGTCAAAAAGAAAGGAAACGTGAACTTACAACCTTCATTTTTAGCTTTTAAGATAAGCCATATGAAGGCAAGCTTGTATCCCAGGAGAGTGTCTAGAGAAAGGAGAGAGAAGAGCATAGGAGGAAGATTCTGAATAGCCTGAGGGTTGGGTATTAGGGCACAATGAGAGGGTGGCCTCGGAAGCAGAGACAACTTTCCTGTCTGAAGAGTAGCAAAGACATAATAGGTGAGTACATAAAACTGAGGGCTTCTCAGTCCCTTTTGTTGGGGTCCCACCCCAGAGCAGGGTCCGCTGAGACCTGTGGAAACTGGCGGCAATTGACTAAAGAAATACAGAGTTAGAAGCCACAGTAAAGAAAGATGCGAGACGTGGAGTAGAATTAAAAGTGGGACCTCAGGGGTCCATTGCCCATTGTGGGATTCTGGCAATGGCCCAGAGTGTTTGCTCCACTCTGATTTTATTGAAGTCTATTTGCCGAGAGGGTAAGATGAGGGTGGGAACAAAGATTACAGCAATCAATTCTCTGATTGAGGGTATCAGCTCCTATTGCTATTATCATTAACCTTAAGGGTAGCCTTCAGAAATCTGAAATCTGAGCCTTGTATTGGGAGAGCTTTCTGTTTGAGATCACACACACACAGATTTCTAGGGAGGTGTTAAACTCTGTTAGTTCCCTGTGGAGTAAAATGCCACCAGCATGAATCTCCTCTGAGGGATCGGTGGGAGGGAGGCATTTTCCTCCCATCACCACCACAGAGGATCTTCCTCTGCGATAAGGGATACAAACTCTTCTGCCCATATCTTAGGGCTCGAGCTGCTCCTTTGGTCTCTGCGCCAGGCAAATGCAAATCTCCACAGTGGGTATCTGGTTTGCCTGTTTAATGGGCAGGAAACTTTCCTAGGACATTTTCACAGCCTCCTCTATGAGCATTATTCTCCTCAGAGTGCTCACAGACCCAGCAGGGTCTGTATCTTCAACAGGCTAGAATTTCAGAAAAGGCAGGTAGCTTGCTAGCAATGGCTAGCTTAAATGTAAACTAGCTGGCTTTTCTTGGTTCCAACTCACTCAGCCTACTTTTTAGTTTTCCTCTTTTTCTGGGGGTACTTTCCTTGCCAAGAATGGGGTCTTCAGTCCCCATTCTCCCAGCACCTGTCTTGTCGTTATAATACTACAAATTGGGTAATTTGTGAGGAAGTTTCTTTCTTTAATTCTTCTCAGTTCTGGAGCCTGGGAAGTCCAATATCAAGATGACAGGTGCAGGCATCTGGCAAGGGCTTTCTTGCTGAGTTGTAACATGGCAAGAGGGTAGAATGTGACAGCTCAGGTCTCTCTTCCTCTTTTTTTTTTTTTTTTTTTTTTGAGACAAAGTCTCACTATGTTGCTCTCGGTACAGTGCCATGGCATCACAGCTCACAGCAACCTCAAACTCTTGGGCTTAAGTGATTCTCTTGCCTCAGCCTCCCAAGTAGCTGGGGCTACAGGTGCCCACCACAATGCCCAGCTATTGTTTGGTTGTAGTGGGCCCGGGCTGGATGATTCGAAATCGCTAGTTTAGCTATATGTAGCTGGTGCCCTAGCCACTGAGCTACAGGAGCTGAGCCATCTCTCTTCCTCTTCTTATAAAGCCACCAGTCTAATCATGGGTCAACACCCTGATAAGCTTGTCTAATCCCAATTACCTCCCAAAGGCCCTGCCTCCAAATATCATCAGTTATATGAATTTGGGATTTTAAGTTTCCAATACATGAAATTTGGGGGACACATTCAAACCACAGCAGAGGATGAGGGGATGGGGATGAAGTTCCTATCTGTCATATAATATGAAAAGGGGAGATCAAGCCTGGGTGCTGTGACTCCCAGCTGTAATCCAGCATTTTGGAAGGCTGAGGTGGGTGGATTGCCTGAGGTCAAGAGTTCGAGACCAGCCTGAGCCAGAGCAAGACCTAAAAATAGCCAGGCATTGTGGTAGTGCCTGTAGTCCCAGCTACTTGGGAGGCTGAAGCAAGAGAATGGCTTAAGCCCAAGAGTTTGAGGTTGCTGTGAACTGGGATGCCATGGCCCTCTACTGAGGGCAACAGAGTGAGACTCTATCAAAAACAAAATAAATAGGGCAGCTCCCGTAGCTCAGTCAGCAGGGTGCTGGCCACATACACTGAGGGTGGTGAGTTCCCCTGGCCAGCTAAAAACAAAAAAACAAAAAAACAATGCAACCACAACAACAACAAATAGCCAGGTGTTGTGGCAGGCACTTGTAGTCCCAGCTACTTGGGAGGCTGAGGCAAGAGAATCGCTTAAGCCCAAGAGTTTGAGGTGGCTGTGAACTGTGATGCCACAGCACTCTACCAGGGCAACTGCTTGAGACGCTATCTAAAAAAAATAAATAAATAAAATACATAAACTTATTATTTTCTCATTAGACTATGAAATTATTTTTCATATATATATAATATTATTAATAACTTTGAAGTGTGACCCAGCAAGAGAGTATTTATGGACTTGGGGAAGTAAAATAACTGTACTTCCTATTGAGTTTTTGTCAAGTTCTTCTGTCTGTACAGTACCTATATCAATATTGTTAGAAGCTACAAGTTATAAAAGTTCCCAGAAGCTGCCATTTTACTCATATCTCTTAGGGCCCTTCATTTCACCCAGGATCTTGAAATTAACACCTTATAGAGAAAAATCTTAAATCACAAACATCTCATTTGCTTCTCCAACTCCTTAGCCCTTAAGAACGAAAAAGATTGCTATTTTTAAAATGTTCGTGACAGAATGCTTTGGTCTGCTTCATGAAATACAAATATTTGCTGCAGCCCAGTTTGAGAATAACTGAGAAAAGTAGTTTATAAAACAGGTGTCATAGTTGTATAATTCATTTTTTCCAGTGTGTGTTAACATTTCTTGAATCTAAAGGTGTGAAGGGCACGGTTACCAAAAGCAAATAGATGTGAATGGCACTGTGTTATTACATGTTAAGCATGTTATTACAAATTACATCTTCCAACATACCACTCATATATTATCTCAAACAAAATGGGATAACATTTTTCTCATTATTGTTTGAGATAATATAACATAACAATATAATAACAATATAATTGTTATGTTATATTATCTCAAACAAAATGTTATCCCATATAATATAACATTACATTTTGTTTGAGATCATATAAAGATAACAATAATTCTTTTTTTTTTTTAATCATAGCTATGTACATTAATGCAATCATGGGGTACAATGTGCTGGTTTTATATACAATTTGAAATATTTTCATCGAACTGGTTAACATACCTATAATTCTTTTTTTGTTGTTAAGAAAAAGTCTTTTTCTGTCACCCTGGGTAGAGTGCTATGGCATCATAGCTCACAGCAACCTCAAATTCTTTGGTTTAAGAGATCCTCTTGCCTCAGCCTCCCGAGTAGCTGGGACTATAGGCACTCACCACCATGCGTGGCTAGTTTTTCTGTTTTTACTATAGATTGGGTCTCTCTTGCTCAGGCTGGTCTTGAACTGCTGAGCTCAAGCTATCCATCTGCCTCAGCCATCCAGAGTGTTAGTTTTACAGGCATGAGCCAACACAACTGGTCTGTACTTTCCTGTTCTTATGCTTTTATAATTTTTCAATGGAGCTTATCTACTAAAGATTTGTAGTATTATTTTCCCACCAAAGAACAGAAATTAAAATTGCTTTTTGAACACTTTGAATTATATGAAATAACATTGGCCCCCAGGGCCGGGTGAGGTGGCTCACACCTGTAATTTCAGCATTTGGGAGACCAAGGTGGGTGGATTGCTTGAGCTCACAGGTTCGAGACCAGCCTGAGCCAGAGCAAGACCCCCATCTCTAAAAAATAGCCCAGCATCGTGCTAGGCACCTATAGTCCCAGCTACGTGGGAGGGTGAGGCAAGAGGATCATTTGAATCCAATAGTTTGAGGATGCTAGGAGCAAAAACACCATGATACTCTACCAAGGCTGACCAAGTGAGACTCTGTCTCAAAAAAAAAAAAAAACTGGCCCTCAAAACCCTTATACATAGGAAAAATATAGTTGGAGGTAGAATGGTATTTTGATGATAACTAGGGAAGAGAATGAAATTATTCTTGACTATTCTGATGAAATTATTGTTGATTTGCAAATGATGCTTAATAATTTCAGCAGAGAAAGGTGGTAAATTGTTGTGTACATTAGAAGTGTTTTATGCCTACCAATTCTGGATTTCCTTTTGTTGAATTATTGCTGCTTGGTAATTTTCAAAAGACTGCATAAAATATTTGGGTTTGATTTGTTTTCTGAAAGATAAAATGTGAAGTGCAGACTCATCAGATTTAGATTAGGATGAATGCAAGCTAGTTGCAGTTTTCTAAATTGGCATATCCTTTGTTGAGAACTAGCTTGGGTATTGTCAGCATTTTAGGAAAACGTTTCATGGGTGCTGCCTTCACAGAACAAGATGTGGGATGTCAAATACGGATATTACAGAAATGTAAGCTCCGTGGGCTTCCATCAGTGCAGTACTCAGACCTATTATGGAATACTATTTAAGTGAGATGCAAACATGAGAACCTATTTGATTTTAATGTGATTTTACTACTTTATTAACTGATGTAAAGACCCTTATGAGTGTAAATTTAAGGGTATCATTCATTGAGTCCTGTGTGTTTTACACATATATTAATGTCTCTCCAGTACCCTTTGAAATGTGTAATTCTGGTTTTATTTCCACGGCACCAACAGGGTAATGAAGGCACAGAGGATTTAAGTAGCTTGCCCAGTATCATAGCTGACAAATTGCAGTTCAGACTCTAGTTCTAGGGAGTCTAATCTATTGCCTCGAGTCCCAGGATTCTGGGTCTAATGTTCTTCACCCAGTATGTTCGATCATGATGTACCTCATTCCAGAAGCTGAATGTTAATATCATCTCTGGGTCTAACCTTGTGACTCCCTGATTGGGACCCACACTGGCCCACTGAACAATGAAACAACTTGATTAACAGAGGTGCCATTGTACGGCATTTAATTTTTATTTACTAGTAATAAGTGAGTGATCGATCATGTTGTTTTCAAATTTTCAGGACTATGTTCGTTCTCTCCTTTCCTTTTTTATAATCACAAAATGTCCTCACAAGCAACACAATTAATATATATTTTCTTAATTTTTGAGACTCACACTTACTTTTCTATGCATAGCTTGCCTTAGCTTGATTCTTAGGCACTGAACTGAACACCAGGTATGGTACCATGTGAGCTGGGATCCTAGTTTTATTAACTGAATATACAATACAAGACATCAAAGTGGTCTCCTTTGTATGTGTCTTTCCGGTTCTCAATACTTTATAGGGTTCAGTAGTAGCGTTATGATTTGTACCATTGACATTTATACTATATTATATACTGGTATATTATATGCAAGTGTGTGTATTCGTGTATATGTTTTCCCTGCTGCTTAGAGAAAAATAAGAATTATTAGCTTATTCTTAAGTAATAACAAATCTTTTCTAAGGGTAAAACCGTGTTTCAGTTTCCTTTCTCTAGAGCCAAAGGAGAAAGATATATGGTCTTAAGATGTAAGTCCTTGGGTCATTGGTGATTTTTCCTTTACAGACCCTAATGGAACACCTCAATGGGAAGCTGAATGTGAAAACCTTGTATTTAGTCAATTAGAAGTTATTGAACTTCTGTGAGCCTGATGTTACTATTGTTAGGAATAAGAATACCTATCATACTGGGTTTATTGACATTTAAGAATAATCACGTAATGTGCTTAATACTGTGCCTCCCAACTGCCTAGCTTAAGCGTTCAATGAGGGGTTAGTACCGCTGATTATTAGTAGACTATAATGAGGAACATGAACAGTTTTGGAGAATCATCCATTAGCAAAGAAATCATAATGGAAAGAGGCCCGGGAAATACACAAAGCCAATACTATCTTGTGAGTTTGCCTAATGGGAGCAAGGAAATCTTCATAATTGAGACAGAGATTCTGTCACCCAAGCTAGAAGCTAGAGTGCCATGGCTTTGGTCTAGTTCACAGACTCCTGGGCTTAAGTAATCTCCTGCTTCAGCCTCTGAGAAGAGGGGGCTACAGACATGTAATACCACACCCCGGTAATTTTTTCTGTCTTCAATAGAGACGGGGGTCTTGCTCTTGCTCGGGCTGGCCTCAAACTCCTGAGCTGAAGCCATCCTCCTGCTTCAGCCTCCCAGCGTGCTAGGATTATAGAGCCCCCAAGCCTGCCAAAATCTCTATTCTTCACTTAACCTTGCTGGGCTTGTCTAATGCATAATTCACCTAAGAATTCAAAAGTGTGGCCATTTGAGAATCTTTTCTTTTTTGGACATTTAAGAGGACATGAAAAGATCTCATTAGTCAGAAAATCTGTAGGTGTAGGAAGTAAAATTTTAGAAAAAGCAAAGAGAACCCTTTCAAGGACTTTTGATGTAGATCTGTCATTTCAGAGAGGCCGTGAGGACAGACTTCCGGAACCAAAGCCACAGACCTCGAAGGCATCAGGGATCTCATAGCCCTCTTCTGCCGTATAGAATTCAGTAAATTCACAGAGAAACAGTTGGGAGATTTTAAAGGCAAATACGTAAGAATCAGCTGGGATGGATGCCCTCTCCATAATTATATATTATAAACATAATAGTTGGATAGTATCTAATTGTGAAAAATACTAGGATTTCTTAGGATCTTCCAAGACTGAAAATCAGCAGTATCAATGATGTTGAGTTCCTGAATGTAGGTTTCAGGTGTTTAAGAGGAAGCCATCCATGTGGAGACTGAATAGAAAAACACCCAAGAATCGGGGGTGCTAAGGAGGACTTCATGAAATTCCACTTCGGGAAACAATGAAGGGCTATTGGAATGAAGGTGGGGAAGGCAGGGGGAAATCGAGGGCCAGCAGACGAACACAGAGCTGCTTGGACAGCTCAGATGAGAATGTTACAGCTAAGTAGAGGCGATGGCAGAGGGCCAAGGAAGGGGAACAAAGACAGCAGCCTGGAGTCAGGCTGAGAAGGCGCCGGCAGGAAATGAGGAGCAACTTTCAAAACACATCAAGGGAAACATTCTTTACATACATCAGAAACAACAGGACAGGGAAATAGAATTTCTCTTAGGTAGAGGCAGGGGGTAGGTTTTAAATGACATCAGTAGGTCAGGTTGTCTATTTTTCCCCACCTAAGAAGCAAAACTTTTTAAAGAGTTTGGTAGTATTGACTGAGAGTTGACTCAGCAAAATTATGAGCAGGGCTGACAGAAGCCTGTTTCTAGCAAACTGCCTAAATATATTAAAATCCATAGTCACCCATGGCCTAGCTATCAGGGTACTGAGATATTTGTTTAGAATGAGAGCCTCGCAGAGTACCATTCGTACAGAGAATGAATATAGAAATAGGGAAGGAGGAAAATGTCATTTCTCTGTAATATGGGGTGAAGAATGGCCTGGAAATGACAAATCTGAAAGCTTTTATGACCTGGACTTTGGGGTGGAGGAGGGTAGCAGGTACGAGGCAGGTGTTATCTCTAAATCGATTTGGACAGATCTTGCAGGCTGGAAGGTAGCAGGTGTTAACCAGTGTGGTTTGAAAGAGAGTCCACGCTGTCAGAGCAAAGCAGTCCCTCTCTGTGTGACAGAGTGGCAGACCTGTACATTGAGGACAAGTGAAAGATGTCGTCTAGTTTGATTTTAGGAGCACTGCCGATGTTCCTCCGCAAGTCACACCTATTGGACCACAGAGAGGTGATTATTTTTTCACTATCCAAGTCTTCCAGGGGCTACCTGGTTGGAATACATTGAAAATGTGTTTAATTTAGAATTGCATGGTCATAACGGAGTGAGTAAAGAGGGTCAGATCAGGAAAGGTTCTGAAGCCATCAGGGCTGGCTCCAGTGCTTGTTAAAAATGTTCTGCAACCTGCAAGGTGTGCGGGAAACAGAAACGACCAGGTTGGTGGCAGGAATGGGAAGGACACGGGGAGGAAGAGATATAGCAGAACTGGTCAAAGGGATTGTGGACACTTGGAGGCACGGTCAAAGACGAAGTAGTAAGTAAGAGGCAGCGCCAGCAGCAAAAGAGTGGAGCATAAAGAGAGGACCTTACTCTTGTGTGTATAACGCTCGCGACGAGGAGCGTGTGCTCAGAAGGCATGCATGCTGAGTTTATCTGAGACTGGCATTTTTTCCTCCGCAAGGCAGTATTGAGTGGGTTTCTTTTTGAGCCCTGTAAGTTGATCCTTTGAGGATCAACTGTCCTCTAAGTAGAGTTAAGAGAAGACCTTGTAGATATAAAGCTCAAAATCAACAGTCCAACCTGCAACATCAAGTAACAAAGCAGGTCATACTAAGCTTAGGTCTTAGGCTGAATGTATCAGAAATCTAGTTTTAGCTCAACAAGAAATCTAGTCATAGTTCTACAAGTAAAGTGGTGATTGAACACATTGCAAGAGCCCTACAAATGGTTAAAAAATTGGGGGAAAATAAGGCTTCCAGGCCAAACAAGACTTGAATTTAGTGTGGGGAGATGAGTTATTCATGTTAAGTATGCAAAGAACTCCTAAAAGCACGTAGGTGACAGCTGCTCCGTGTTTCTTTGAATGACAAACTAAGGGGGCAAAGGCTTAACTGAATCAAAGATTTGGAATAGATTTAGAAGAAGATAGAAGGCTGTTGCTAAACATTGAGATAAGTTAGCGAGGGAGGGTATGTGTCTCTTTCTAAGAGATCTTTAAAATTATGAGCAAATGTGTTTGGGGGATGAATACATACATTTATGAAACATTTGAGTGCACTCAAAGCTGAAAATGAAGACGATATGTTAACATTGGTACTCTTTTGAAGGACTTAGTCTTTTGTAAGAAAGTTTTAATTGGTGTTTTCCTCTTTCTGTCCCAACTATGTGGTGTTCAGCTCTCTGTTAATTTGCTGAGTAATTCTGTTACAGTGGTGCTCATAGATTTTTATTGTATTTGCTTACTTAATCGGCAGTATTCCCGGTGGCTCTCATTTCTGTGATCTGACCTTGTCTCTTCTACTCATCCCTGCAACTTGAGTCCCAACAGTGCCTGGCACATAATATTTGTAGAATGATGATGAATGTTTAAAGAAGTACAGTGCAGAAGGCGGTGGGCTTAGAAGATTGTCTTTTGCAGAATGATTTGTGGAGGCTGGAATATCATTAAAACATATTTCCCAATCTCTGTCATAGTGTTGAAGTCCCACTGCTGGAAATAACGTGTCACTTGAATCAAAGAACTTCATCTCTAACCATTTTCTTTTAAATGAAAATGGAATCCACACAAAAACTTGGACATGAATGTTCACAGCAGCAGTATTCATAATTGCCCAAACTGGAAACAACCCAATGTTCATGCATTGAGGAACTAGAAAACAAAATGTGGTGTATACCTGCAGTGGTGCTGCCATGTGATACGAAAACATTATGCTGTGTCCCAGGAGCCACTTATATGATTCCATTTATATGAAATACCCAGAATAAGCAACTCCATAGAGATAGAAGGTAGACTGGTAGTTGCCTGGGGTTGGGGCAATTAGAAGGAGAATGGGAAACAGCTTCTGATGAGTGTAGAGTTTCTTTTTCTTTTTTTTCTTAGGAAAGAGTCCCAGTCTGTCACCCTGGGTACAGTGCCAAGGTGTCTTAACTTAGTGCAATCTCATACTCTTGCACTTGAGCAATCCTCTTAATTCAGCCTCCTGAGTAGCTGGGACTACAGGCACTTGCCACAATGCCTGGCCTGTTTTTCTCTTTTAGTAGAGATGGAGGCTGGTCTCAAACTCCTGAGCTCAAGTAATCTACCTGCCTCAGCCTCCCAGAGTGCTAGGATTATAAGCGTGAACCACTGCACCACGCCTGGCCGGGTATAGAGTTTCATTACAGAATCATAAAAATGTTCTAAAATGGATTGCCTTGATGGCACAAGCCTGTGAATGTACTAAACACCGTTGGATACTGTATACTGTAAGTGGATTGTGTGAATTCATCGGATTGAGTACCTAGCATCATGGTGAAAGGACTCTATCAAGAAAAAGAGCACAGAGGGAGGGCACTGTAGCTCACACCTGTAATCCCAGCTCTCTGGGAGGCAGAGGCAGGTGAATTGGCCGAGCTCAGGAGTTGGAGACTGACCTGAGCAAGAACAAGACCCTGTCTCTACAAAATAGCCAAGTGTTGTGGCCGGCTAGTCCCAGCTACTTGGGAGGCTGAGACAAGAGGATCGCTTGAGCCAAGAGTTGGAGGTTGCCGTGAGCTGTGACACCATGACTCTTTATCAAGGGTGACAAAGTGAGACTCTGTCTCAACAAAAAAAAAAAAAAAAAAAGAGAAAGAAAATGTTGACAAATGGTACAACATGGGTGAACCCTGAAAACATTGTGCTGAGTGAAATAAGCCAGTCATTAAAGGACAAATATTGTAGGCTTTCATTTATATGAGGTATCTAGAGTAGCCAGATTTATAGAGACAGAAAGTTGTTTGGTGATTGCTAAGGGCTGAGAGGGAAAGGAAAGGGGGCGTGCAGAGTTTCAGTTTTGCAAGATAAAGAGTTCTGGAGATGAATGATGGTAACAATGAACGTACCTAAAACCATTGAATTGTACCCTTGAAAATAGGGCCAGGTACAGTGACTCACACCTATAATCCTAGCACTCTGGGAGGCTGAGGCAGGTGGATTGCTTGAGCTCAGGAGTTTGAAACCAGCCTGAGCAACAGTGAGATTCCATATCTACTAAAAAAAAAAAAAAAAAACACCATAGAAAAATTAGTCAGGCATTGTGGCAGGCACCTGTAGTTCCACTTACTCAGGAGGCTGAGGCAAGAGGATCACTTGAACCCAAGAGTTTGAAGTTGCTGTGATGCCACAGCACTCTACCCAGGGTGACAGCGTGAGACTCTGTCTCAAAAAAAAAAAGGTGGTAAATTTCATGTGATATATTTTTTATCACACTATAAAATTATTTTAAAATGAGGATGTTTATTTATGTAGACAGAAGTTGGCCATGAAAGTCCCATACTGCTTGTTCAGGCATAAGCATCTCAGGTGCTTCTAGAACACAGTGGGAAGAGTGAACATGACCTTACCTTGATTCTCTGGCAGCCTTTACTGCAACATTCCTGAATGAACCACATAGTCATTTATAAAATTTACAGTAGTGCTGAAAGTGATTTTGAAAAACCTGGGACTTTTCGGGCATTATCTGGGCCATCTGTGTAAGATTCAGTGTTGATTTGTTCTTGTTATGGGTAGTCTAATAATTTTTCATACCAATTTACTTGGTACAGCCCTTTAAAAATATGTTTACAAATACCTGTGTTGTATTTTGAGCTATTTCCTGTTAGAAACCCAGAGACCTCCTGATAATGATGGAATGAAATTTGGGTGCTTGGAAATGGGTGGTATATATGTCTTCTTTCTTCCATGACCTGTGGCTTCCCATCTTGGCTTGGGCCACCCACACATACCTCATTCCGTGGGAGCATTGACAAATAGCGTTTTGCTAATCTTCAGACGGAAACTTTTTTTTTGCATTTGCCTTTTCCTGTTCTTTGTTTTTCTTTTTGCCTGCTTCAGCAATACATAGGATGTTGTAATTTCTCAAAATGTTTTCTAAATTTAACTTAAGTGAGTCTACAGTCTAGAAAGCTAGATTCACCCAACGAACATCCAGTCTAGCACAAGAGTCTCAGTGTCCGAACAGCCTCACTCAATTCCCCTTAAGTCGTCTTGTCACCAGAAGTTCTGAGTAGTCTATGTTCCAGGGTAGGTGATTTTCTAGACTCTTCCGCCAAGGCCTCTTTTGGGCTATTCTATAGAGAGGCCTGAGACAGCTATCCTTTCTCAGAGGCCTGAGCTTGAACCTGCACCTGCCCTTGTGCTTAGGACTTCTCTGGTGTCTCAAGAGCAGAGCCCCAGCCTATCCCTTACAGAATACTCATCAGTATGGCGAATCTGGACCCTCAGCAGCTCTCTCAGTTGGAGTTCTCCGGTCCTGGAGGTTGATATGCAAATGGCCTTGAAACAAATGACATCAACTGCCCCTGCCTCCTGAAGGATTTACAGATGCTCTCCAAGCCCTGTAGGATGTGCACATGTGGGAAAGCACATCATGAAATTATTCATGCACTCAAGCTGGGCTGAATTTGATCCTTCAAAGAGAGGCAACTGTCAACTTTTTATGAAGCTGAGCATATTTTACAATTTTGACCTTGATGTTCAAGAAATTTCTGCCTAACCTAAAACTTGTTTGAAATAGGTTTTCTTTTCACACAATGCAGATTTCCTTTTTTTTCCTTATTCTGGAAGCAATACATGTTCCTTTTAAAATATTGTCAATTTGAGGTGTTTTACATTTATTTCCTTTAGTTCTTTTTTTGTGTGTGTGATTGGGAAATCTAGATGGAATTAATTCTTATGATACAGATATATTTAAGTAAGAGTAGGTTCATTTTAACAAAATGATGGTAAAACTATTTTATAGAAAGACATGGGGGGCCAGGTATGGTGGCTCAGGCCTGTAATCTCAGGACTTTGGGAGGCTGAGGTGAGCGGATCATCTGAGCTCATGAGTTCGAGACCAGCCAGAGCTAGAGTGAGACCAGATTGTTAGAGTCCGTTGGGGGGTCAGAGGTCTTATTGTAGTAGCTGGTCAAATAATGATCTCCCCTTACGCTGTATTCTCTATCTTTATTTAATAACTCTCTCTTTTAACAGATTATTCCTCTTTGAATATCTCTTTATTAGCACAGAAAAAGTTGCTTTCGGGTTATAATCATTGGAGTTCAGTCATTGAATATTATATTTTTTCACTTTTGGGCATTGCCACCAAATTTTTAGCTATTGGAATAGCTTTAAGGTGAGCAAGGTGGCTCACACCTGTAATCCTAGCACTCTGGGAGACCAAGATGGGTGGATCACTTGAGTTTAGGAGTTTAGGACCATCCTGAGCAAGAGTAAGACCCCATCTCTACTAAAAATAAAAAATCTAGCAAGCATCCTAGGGGCACCTCTAGTTCCAGCTACTTGGGAGGCTGAGGCAAGAGGATCGCTTGAGCCTAAGAGTTTGAGATTGCTATGAGCTATGATACCATAACACTCTACCCAGGGCAACTGAGTGAAACCCTGTCTCAAATAAAAAATAAAAAAAATTAATGGATCTTCATTTATAGCTCATTAGTTATTACCTAATTTCAATCTAAAGAAAATTAGACCTCTAAATGGAAGGAAGTCCCATGCCATCCCTTTGTAAAGCACTTCTTTCTTGGTGTCATAGCCCCATGTTTGAAGCTCAGTCTCAACCTTATGTGTCCCTTTTGAATTGCTAGGTCTAGAAGTTAGTAACCTCAAGGATGCCATGATAGCAATTTGGGTGTTTGTCTAATAACTACTATGGGCCAGGAACTGGGCCACGTGCTGTGCACACATTTCCATGTTTAGTCTTCACAACTCTCCGATCACTATCATTATCACTATTTTATAGGTGTGGAAGTTGAGGCTCATAGAGCTTTGTTAACTCACTTGGGATGGCATAGGAAGAAAGTTTTGGACAAATGCTGCACCCAGGGCTGTCTGAGACTTTTAGTACTATCCAGTTGCCTGTAGCGGCTATTGATTATGGGCGGGAGGGGGTATCATTTAGCATAAAGAATTTTAGTATCACCCCAAAGCCAATGTTAAAATCTGTCTCACAAGACAGACTGTCCCTGTTCCTCTGTCTCTGTCGTCTCCCCATCTCCCTTGCTTGTCATTGTTTAGAGTAAGTAGATAGAGCTGGTTCCAAGGCTTCAAAGTGTCACAATGCTAGGAAGGGACACCTGCTGAGGGCTGTGTGGTTCTGTGTGGAGGGAAAGGACATCTACCTCTCTCGCTGGGACTTGATCTCCAGGCCCCTGGGGATCGGGTAGGAGAAGGGCTGGAGGGAAAGTCCCTTTTTTTGGAGGAATGTGAATCTGATGTAGCCACGATCCCTGTCCTCCTCCTGATTAGGATTCTTGCAATTCTCGTCCCCCTATATCTCCCCTCCTACCTCTGTAGCATCCATTACCAGGCTGACGTCAGGCAAGGTCTCTCTGGCCCAAGCAGAATGATCCATTGTGAAGTTTACTCTTGGGAATTTTGTTGTTGTTGTTTGATTCAAACTGCAAAAAAAAAAAAAAAAAAAAAAAGGAATAATCTAGACAGCTACATTATATAGTTGACTTCCTCACATTTAATGAAATGTTCTTTTCTTCTGAGATATCAACCTCATAAGGAATCATAGCGTTTGCTTGGAAATTATTTTCAAGTAATTAGAATAGAAATGTCTCAGCATCTGATCCAGCTTTCCGGTGAATGGGGCATAGTCTTTGAGTGTGTGTGTATGTGTGTGTGTCTATAAATGTGTCTGACACATGTTACATAGAAGTAGTTCTCTGGCATAGAATCCCAGGAAATGCAAATCCTTTGCTCCCTGATGGACCTGCTCTTCCTTCCCCAGGGATGTTGTGTTATGCCCGATAGGCTGCCAAGTCCTCTGGTTTAGAGTTGCTTGTTCTCCTCCTACTCCAGTCCAAATAACCATCCACAGTGCAAAAGAAAAACCAAGAAATGGATCTTCTGGCTTGGCGCCTGTAGCTCAGCAGCAGCTAGGGTGCCAGCCACATACACTGGAGCTGGCGGGTTTGAACCTGGCCTGGGCCTGCCAAACAACAATGACAACTACAACAAAAAAATAGCTGGGCATTGTGACAAGTGCCTGTAGTCCCAACTCCTTGGGAGGCTGAGGCAAGAGAATCGCCTAAGCCCAGGAGTTGGAGGTTGCTGTGAGGTGTGAGGCCATGGCTTTGTACCGAGGGTGACATAGTGAGACTCTGTCTTCAAAAAAAAAAGGATCTTCCCTGGGCTGATGTTGGACTCAGTCACCAGCTTTCAAATGAACTTTTTCCTACAGGTATAATAAGTAATAGGATTTCCTTTTCCTATCATCTAACATGGGTAGGCAAAGTCTCTATTAAGCCCCTCATGATGTCGCCTGGAAGATTGTCACACCAAAATGATCGATTCCTTCCCTTAAAAAAGAGATCTCGTAAGTTGTTTTTATTTAAATGGGATGTTTGCATTAGTCTCTCCCTGGAGTTGAATTCAGCTTTTGCTTTCCTTTTCAGCGGAGATCTCACGTTTATTTCAGTAGTTCCCTTCTAGATTAAGAATAGCCTCTCCCCTGTCTGAACCCGACGTTCCTGGGAAAACTTTATGAAGTTTAATCAGAGAAACAAAGCGTATTTCCTTGTGTTCTCAGTGTCACATCCTGTGGCTCCCTTCATATTTATTTTCGTGAACTGAGGTTGTAGTTGAGATTTCCTCAGTATGGTTTGTAGCACAAACAGCATGAAAATGGTATTTAGAAGATCTCGGATTGCCCACTGGCTTTGACACTTGCTAACTGGTGACTTAGGCTGTGGAACTTTGACTCATCCCAGCATCTTCAATATGGGGGCTGAACTGGATGGCCTCAAAGATTCCTTTAAGCTTCCACATTCTGGGATCTTGAAAAAAAATAGAGAGTTGCATAGACTAGGAATATAGTTTGCTCCTACAGCATTATCCTTTATAATAGATGGCATTTGAAAACAGAGCTGATATACAGATGTTGGACAAATAATTAAAATTTAAGGAACTCAACCGGACCGTCCTTGCTAGCATGAAATGATGTTTGAAGGCATAGCATTGTGGTCTTTGCAGGCAGTCAGCTTGTTTTTGAGAAACACACTAGAGACATCATAGTAGCTGGTGGGCTCTGTGCACAGATATACACAAGGTCTTAGAAAGCAACTTCCTCGGCTGGGCGCCCATAGCTCAATAGTTAGAGTTCTGGCCTTGTGTACCAGGGGTGGTGAGTTTGAACCTGGCCAGGGCCTACTAAACAACAATAACAACAACAACTGCCTTAAATATTGGGACTCAGCCATAAATTCAGATATGGGGAAAAGTTGAGTATTGAAATGACTGTCACCAAGCCTAAATATTTTATTTTATTTTGTTTAATTTTTTGCAGTTTTTGGACAGGGCCGGGTTTGAACCCGCCACCTCTGGTGTATGGGGCCAGCACCCTACTCCTTTGAGCCACCAGCGCTGACCAATCCTAAGTATTTTAATTAGACACACCTACCTTACATGCCAGAACAATTTTGTAGAAGACTCTGACAACAGAGAAGATAGCTGACAGCAAAAAGAGGACTAACGTTTTTTTAATTAAAAATTTTAAAGGAAATGTAATATATATGGGAAAACTTTTAAATTGTACAACAAGCCATGCATACTCTCCCCAAATTAAAAGCTTCTCCCCTCAATTCTCAATCCTTCTAAAATTAACCACTGTTGATCAGTTTTTATTAGATCCTTTCCTAAAATGGCATACGCATATTCCAACAGATAGATGCATAGCTTATTTTAACATTTATATAAATTATAATAAAGTACAATTATTCTGTACTTTGTTTCTTTGCTTAATGATGTGTCCTTAAGGCACTCCACCTCATCTCATATGGATATAACTCAGTTTTTAATGACCGTATTGTTTACCGTGTATATGACTGTAATTTATTAAATCAGTCTCCTATGCAAATTAAATGATAATTTCTCTTGTTCCCACATTTCTCAATCTGCAACTTCTGCTTTTCCGTCTTTATCCTCTTTCTTAGGCAGGCAAAGCTGCATTAGAGAGTCTGTTCCTACATCTGGGTGGGTTTTTTTTCCCCCCTAGGGAAAATTTCGAAAAGTAGAATTGTTCGAAATGTTTACACATTTCACTGGAAAGGCTATGTTCATTTGGATATACCTGCCACAAATAAGAACGTTAGTTCAGACTTATGTATCCCTGGATATCAGATATTTTTAAAGTTCTGTTAACCTATTAAGTAAAACAAGATGCTTATTATTTTTGTTTTGTTTTGTTTTATTTTTTGAGACAGGGTTCCACTGTGTTGCCCTTGGTAGAGTGTTACGGCGTTACAGCTCATAGCAACCTAAAGCTCTTGGGCTTAAGCAATTCTCCTGCTTCAGCCTCCTAAGTAGCTGGGACTACAGGTGCCCAGCACAATGCCCAGCTATTTTTGGTTGGAGTTGTCATTGTTGTTTGGCAGGCCTGGGCTGGATTCGAACCTACCAGCTCCCATGTATGTGGCTGGTGCCCTAGCCGCTGAGCTATAAGCACCAAGCCAAGATGCTTATTTTTTGATTTATATTTTTAAAATCTTTGATTTTTAAAGTGGATTTTCCTTTGTTATTAGTCAATTGTGTATGTATACAGTTTCAGTTTGTGTTTTTGCCCATTTTTTAAATAGGATGATTGCATTCTTTTGCATTGATTTGTAAGACCATTTCCTAAATTCAGGAATTCACTGCCATATTTGATGCAAATATTTTTCCAATTTTTAGGTTTCGTTTTTGGAGATTATTTTTTCCTCTAGAAATTTAAATTTTTCATGTAATCAAGTTCAGTGATCTTTTCTTGCATTTTTCTGTTCTTAGAATTGTATCTTCCAATATTACATGTTTAAAAATTATGTTTTATTGTGCTTTTAGAATTTGACTTTCTTGGGGGGCAATATTTGGTCCTTCTGAAGTTTATGTTGAGGGAAGGGGCTTGATAGGAATCTCACTTGATTTCCTTTTCCAAGTGGCTCGTTAGTACACACTGACTGAATAATTAATCTTTCCCCCACTGATTTGAAATGTCAGTCTGTGAGGTCCTAATTTCTACATGTGTGTGGGTCTGTTTCTGAACTCCGCCTTTGGTTTCTGTGAGCTGTTTTTTTCTTCTCCCATTCCAATATGTTTGAGTGACTGAATTTTTATTTATGGGTCATGCCGGGGGAACATTTGCCATTGTTTCTGCCCTGTTCACACTGTTTGGAGGCTACTTAAAGAAGGGACCTCTTTGTTCCCATTTTCTCTAGTAACATCAGAATTAATGTTCCTGCGGACACTGTATCATCTAAAGATAATTAACTTTGCCCATTACATTACTCTTAAGAAGACTGAATGCAGGCAAAATTAAAAAGAATTTTTTTTTTTTAAATAGCGTCTAGAAAGACAGTTTTTCAACGTCTTATCTGGAAATCTCGCCTCTGTGACAAGTGTTCCATCAATGTGGGTGTTCACTCACACACACACTTGTGAGTGATCCACCAGAAAAATATCAGTATTTCTTGTGCTTTGTCTCTTGGTATGTGGCACCTCACAAAGAATTACGGGTCGCCCCATCTCACCGATTTCATATAAAGGTCTTTGCTTTGGCAGCAGTCGGGGTCCATTCATTCTCTGAGGTAAATCCTGCAGAGCAGGAAGTTGAGGTTTCGGGGTAGATTCCAAGAGTCTGTTCTGACCTTATTGTTGGGGAATGTGGAAACCTAAAGCCTTCCTTTAGTTAATAATGTGGATAGTGAAGGATTTTTTTCCCCCCTCAGAGCTGATTGGATATTTTCTAAAAGAGGATGAGCTTTTAATAGCAGGAATGTAACTTTGCATTTGCACTGATCTGTACTTAAACATGGTTAGAGAATGGACCCTGCTATAAAAATCTCCTTATTTGTACATGTAGTCCAAGGGAGAGACCTTACTATTTATGTGGAGAGAAAATAAATGAGATTTCTTTCTATCTGTCTTCCATATGTCTAATGGTAGGATTGTGTCTTGGATCTGGAGTTAAAACAGGCTGTAGATTTGGTGAGTTGATGCAATGAAGAACCATTCTCATCTCAGAATCAACTCTGCAGACTGCCTCAGAGAGTCCAATATCAGCTTTCCAGGTGGTAAATACATCATAAGCTGAATGGGCAATGTGGTTGTTTCTGTTCAATTGAACAAACAGACGTATGTGCTCATTTGTTCCAGATCCCAATCAGAGAACAATATGGTGTGTGGAAACATATATATTCTGTTGTCTTGCCTTCTAATATTAAAAGATCTTTATATTAATCCACCTAACTCGAGATACCAAGTGTGGTGATTTCTTCACTGACAATTAACATCAAAAATGAACTGCTTCAAGTCCCTTGCCCACAATGAGATGAGATCACGTGTTCTTTTCTTGCTAATATGTTTGATGTGAACACTTTATCTAGTAAGTCCAATGTCTGTACTTCCTCAGAGAAAGTTTATATTGATTGATTCTATTTTTGAGTGTGGGTTGTACTTTTGTGGTGTATTTCTCAATGTCTTAAATTTTTGGTGATGAACTAGACATTTTAAAGGCCAGATGTAGCAACTGTGTAAATGACAGTCTTTATCTTCCTAAAATGACAGTCTTTATCTTCTTAAAGATTTGTTGTGTTTACTGTTTGTTGCAATTTGATCTTTTATTTGATAAGTTTTTTTTATTAATTTTAAATCATAGCTGTGTACATTAATGCGATCATGGGGCACCATACATTGGTTTTATGAACAGTTTGACACATTTTCATCACACTGGTTAATATAATCTTCCTGGCATTTTCTTAGTTACTGTGTTAAGACAGTTATATTCTACATTTGATAACTTTTTGAGTTAATTCTATTAAGTCTGTATTCTTTGTTGTGTGTGGCCACTGAAGCCTCTAGTTTGTTAGCTTATTGTTTGTCTAATAATTGAACAATTTTTAAAAAATTTATGGAATCAATAAATTTTAAAGAGTTTGCAGATAATCTCTTTTGGCATGTGGGATCATGTTTTCAGCACTCAGCTAAACAGTTTACAACTCTACTTTAGCCTTTAATTTCTGCTGTGTAAAGCCCTAATTTCATACTTAAGTGAAAGATTAAGACTTCTCAGGCCTTCTTTATGCATACAAAGATCTGTATGCCTGTATTCAGCTTTCTAGATTTCTAAGAATGTATTAGAAATTTTCACAGCCCTCAGGTTGTCTCATATCTCTCAGTTTTTCATTTTAAAACTTTGAGTTAATCTGTTGTTTGCCACAACTGACATTCATCATCTCCAACAGCCACTATGTTAAAGCTCCAGACTGTAAATGGTTTTAACATATGCCCTATCTTATGCTGTCCAGGCTGCATAACAAAATAGCATAGACTGGGTGGCCTCCAACGAAAGAACTTTAATTTTCATAGTTCAGGAAACTGAAAATCTAAGATCAGGGTGCCAACATGATTATTTCTGTTCAGAGCCAAATTCCTGGTTCATGATTTTGGCTGTGTATTCAAATAACAGAAGGGGGAATATAACTCATTTGAAACTCTTAGAAGTACACTGTTATTTTTTTAGAGGGAAATTTCCGCCTTTGTGACCTAATCACTTCCCAAAGGGCCTACCTCCAAATAGCATCACATTGCAGATTAAAAATACCTAATCCCTCCATGTGGCAAATCGTGTGGTTCTCAGAGATAATGTGTTCATTCTCTTTCAGTTCTGAACATCCAGTAGAATAGCATTTCTTAAAGTTTGATGTACACCATAATAGATCTAGGAAATACTCCTTGCAAAGTGAATTCTGTCATGAAACATGTGAAATTCACATAAGTATTCTCTTAGAGATTCATAATAGATATTAGCGTATAAAAGTTTCAATTTTTTATTATTAAATCATAGCTGTGTACATTAATGTGATCATAGGGCACCATATACTGGTTTTATAGACCGTTTGATACATTTTCATCACACTGGTTAATATAGCTTTCCTGGCATTTTCTTAGTTATTGTGTTAAGACATTTACATTCTACATTTATTAAGTTTCACATATCCCTTGTAAGATGCACTGTGTGTGTAATCCCAAAATATCTGTGTTTCCCAGACTTTTTAACAATAGAAGTCTTCCCTGTTTTGATAAAAAAAAAAAACCTTTAAAAATGTATAGAACTTACTTCTAGACACCCTTTTTCCTTCAAAAAGACTAAGTTTATGGGAAATAAAAACTTAAAAAGAAGATTAAAAAGTAGTTGATAATTGGAGAGGAAATGCCTGCTAAGGACTTCCTGTCTGAAGAGAAGAATTTACTATGCTGGACTCCAATTCTGCTTGTTTTCCAGAGAAGTAAACCTGAGACCTGAGGTACCTCAGGGACACCAAGTGACAACTCTCTGAGGGAGAAAATGTATTTATTTGGTTCCTTTTTAGAATTAAAATAAGGACATTTGTTTTGAATGCCATGAGATCTAGAGGCCTTTGTCCCTTCACTATATGTGTTTTCTTTGCATTCTTTAACTATTAATTTTTAGTGAAAGGAATTCTTAAAGAATGCAAATAGTTAGATTTTATCCTTAAAATGAACATATGGAACACTATATTTCACTTAATTGTTCTATTGACAGAAGAAGCCCAAAATAGACCACAAGTGGTGTTAGCTTTAAAGGTAAAGTAAAACCTAATTTTAAAATAAGCAAAGTATCTGAATAGATATTTCCCCAAATAAGATATAGAAATAGCTAATTGGCACTTGGAAAGATATTCACATCATTGTCATTAAAGAAATGCAAATTGAGACCACAGTAAGATACTAACTACTTCACACACATTCGTGGCAAGGAGTGAAGACATTTAATGAAATCCAATATCCTTTTATGATAAGAGCACTTATCTTTCATATATTGTTGATGTGAATGTTAAATGGTAAAGCCCCTATTAGAAATATTTAGGTAGTTTCTAAAATGCTAAAAATAGAGATCTCATTTGACCTATCAGTTTTTACTACTTAGTTTGTACCAAAGATAATTGAAAACATATGTTCATATTGTAAATGTTCTCACCAAAAAAGGTAAATATATGAGTTGATAAATTGGTTAATTAGCATGATTTAATTATTTTACATTACAAATATATATTCAACATCACATTGTACCTCATAAAAATATACAATTTTTTTTTAATTTTAATACACAGTTGATGGGACTGCAAACTAATACAGCCTCTTTGGAAAGAAGTACGTAGATTCCTCAAATAACTCAAATTAGATCTCCTGCTTGACCCTGCAATTCCACTACTGGGCGTCTACCCAGTATTTTCCTCTGCAATAAAGGATATAAGCTCTTCTGACCACATCTCAGAGCTGGAGCTACTCCCTTTGTCTCTGCCCCAGGCAAATGCAAATCTCCACAATAGGTATCTGCTTTTCCTGTTTAATGTGTAGAAAATGCCCTAGAACAATGTTTCTCAACCTGTGGGTTGTAACCCCTTTGGGGGTCAAATGGCCATTTCACAGGGGTTGCCTAAGACCATCCTGCATATCAGAAATTTACATTATGATTCATAACAGTAGCAAAATTACAGTTATGAAGTAGCAATGAAAATAATGTTATGGTTTGGGGTCACCACAACATAAGGAACTGTTAAAGGGTCATGGCATTAGGAAGGTTGAGAACCACTGACCTGGAATATGTATCTTTTCTAGGACTTGCCATAATCTTTTCTATGGCCATTACTCACCTCAGAGTGCTCACAGACCCAGCAGGGTGTTTGTAAGCTGTATCCCCAACAGGCTAGAGTTTCAGAAAAGGCAAAAAGTTTGCTTGCAATGGCTAGCTTAAATGTAAACTAGCTGACTTTTCTTTGTTCTGACCCACTCATCTTACTTTTATGTTTTCCTCTTTTTCTGGGGGTTCTTTCCTTTGTGAAGAATGGGGTCTTCAGTCCTCGTTCTCCCAGCAGAGGAAATATTTTGTTGCTAAATTCTGAGTGAGTTTACTTTGGTGGTAGACCATTTTGCTGGTCATTATGGAAAATGGGTTTTAGCATTTCCTGGAAAGTTTATTTAGTAATGGCATATTTACTCAAGAGGTATATGTCAGTAAAGTATTTGATTTCTCCATCACAAATAAAATTCAGTTTTGCATGATACAGTATCCTGGCCTGAAAGTTGTTTTGTTTTAGGACACTGAATTTCATATACCACCCTCTTCTGACTTCAAAAGTTTCAGCTGAAAGTTCCACATTCATGTTAATATTTCTCCCTTTATAGGTTATGCTTTTATTACATATGGCTGCTTGCAGAATTTTCTCCTTCATATTAACTTTTGAAAAGTTAATCACAATGTGTGTAGGAGATGCTTTATTTGGATTGAGTCTTGCTGATGTTCTGAAACTGTCTACTACCTGAAATTCTGTATCTCTTGGAATGCTTGGGAAATTTTCCTTCATAATATCTTGGGAGTACAGCATCTGTGCTTTAGAACCTGTTCTCCTTCAGGAATTCCTATACATTGAATATTTGATCTTCTGTAATGATCCTACAACTCTCTCAGGGAATGAGCAGTTTTTGCTTTCCGATTCTCTGCCTCTTTGAGTACTTGGGATCATTCAAAAGCCTTCTCTTCAATTTCTGAGTTCCTTTCTTCTGTTCGCTCAACACTGTTATTGAGGAATTCTACTATATTTTGAAGCTCCTCAAATAGTTTTTTTATTTCCTTAAACTCTGCTCTTTTCTCATTATGTCCATATCCTTGGTGATTTTGACTTGGAATTCATTAATTTCTTGAGACAACTTTTAAACAACTTGGATTTATAGTCCCATCTTTTCCTCCATTCTATTAATTTTATTTGCCATCCATTTTCTGAATTATATTTCTGACAATTCAATCATTTGTCTATGAATGGCATCTTCTGTTGGATCTCATTTGTCATTTCTTGGGGGAGTTAATCTACTCTGGTTATTCCTTTTGCCAGAAATCTTCCACTGATTCTGCCCCATAATTATTTTCCACAATTTGACAATTAAAACTAGTAGGGTGAGATTGGATTGAAGGCCACAGGAATTAGAGCTAACTAGCCCTTTGTCAATGAGCTGTGACTGGTAATTATGGCTTTTGACCTATAGCTTTACAAAGGTCCTTTACAATGCTGAAGCCAGAGACTCTGAGGAACTGCTTGGTGTGATAGCCCTAGATGGTTGTCTTGTAGTCATCCAGCCTCTATTCAATCCTAAGGAGATTCAGCATTAAGCTGAAATCTCTGTTGGGGAGAGATACAAGCAACTGTGGTGCCTTACACCCCCCCCCCAACCAGCAACAGCTGGAGGAGAAGTTCCACACACTACATAACTATCAGTTCTCTCATAAATAGCATGGTGGTAGGTTTAGTTGCTAATGCCTCTGGTCTGAATCTGGAGGCACAATCCCCTGATCCTGTTGCCCACTGGAGGGAACAGGGATTCAGCCCCTCACGGTTGCCAGGAGTGGTGTTTGGCAAAGGAGGAGACACTGGTCTCCTCAAAGTGTCCCTGGGTGGACAGTCCAGGTCAAGAGTTCTAGACTAATTGTCTCAGGCAGTACAATAACTACTCAACAGAAGGAGTTGAAAAGGTTTCATTGATCTGATAGTAGTGATCCATAGACAGTTCCATCTGGAAAACCTGAGGTGCAGTAGTCTGTTTACCTCCAGTGAACAATGGGGTCAGGAAGGTGCATCCCACTGCAGAGTCTATCCAGAGGCGTCAGAACCTCCACCCCCTTCCACCCACTGCTGCCGGCAACCCCACCAGGTGGAACCTGGTTCCCTCCAGTGAGCAACAGAGTTGGGGATATGCCTGACAAAGTCAAAGAGGAACCAGTGTCTCCTCCTTTGCCAAACACCACTCCTGGCAACCGTGAGAGGCTGAATCCCTGTTCCCTCCAGTGGGCAACAGGATCAGGGGATTGTACCTCCAGATTCAGACCAGAGGCATTAGCAACTAAACTACCACCATGCACCATTGAGGTGTGTTTCTCTCTCCCACACTGTCAGAGCCTCACCCCTGATGCACACTGTGACCAGAAACCAAGAGGGATGGAAGCCCAGTTCTTTACGGTGAGCAACAGGCTCAGGGGAATGCACCACCAACGTTTGACCTGAGGTGTGAGCCCCTCAACTGTGATGCATATTTCACTCTCCCACATGTCTCTCTCTCATAGAGCCTTTCAACTTCCACTTGAGTCACTGTTACCATTCTGCTGTCCAGTGGCCCACAGAATACCCAGGCCTCTCATGGAATTGCCAAACACTCTGGGCTCAGCAGGGGGCAGTCCTACAGTCTGCCAGGTGAGGGGGAAAGGGTGGACTGGGAGTTCAGAAATGCAGGGAAAATATTTGTTGAATATTTGTTTATACTGGGCAGGATGATGCCTAGGGTCAAGAGTGGGAACTCCCTGGAGAAAGAGCCAAGTGTTTAACAGCTCTCTTCCATGGGATAAAATAAGAGGTCTTTTGATCCTTGCTCACTTGAACAGAGCACACAGTGAACCTCTCTCTAGGGGAAGGGGTCTCTTGTCCTCATGGCAATGGGCTTTGTACCTGGAATTTGTTTTGTTGGAGTTGCAGCTTGCCTCTGCAGAGGTGATGTGCACTTATCTATCTTCTTTCTTAGCTCAGATCACCACTTTTAGCTTCATTAAGTCTATTCTGTCCTTTATCTCTCTCTTTGGACAGGAGCCTCTGATGAAAGCTGCCTCTAGTTGGCCATCTTACTTCAGACCCCAATTTGCCAGTGGTTTGGCAGTGGGGGTGACAGATATACTGGGGAGGTCTTTGTGGTCAGGGGGAAGCCATTGTGGTAAGATCACAAAAAGGACGTGAGAACAGATCTCTTCCTGGAATACAGCCTTCCTAGTTCCACTGTTGGGATCAGACCTCCACTCTTGACAGGCTCAGGGATTACCGCACCCCATGAGAACTGTCATCAGAGGCACGGTGAGACCTGCTTCTGAAGGGTCCTGGAGAGCTTTAAGATCCCAATCTGTTGGGGTCTAAATGCTGAGGAAATAATCAGGTGATCACCATGGACAGCTAAGTTTGAAAACAGTTCTATGCCTAGGAACTAAGGAGAGGTTTCCAGCTGTATTTTCTGGCCATTAAAAGCACAGCGCCACCCGGTGTCCAGGAACTATATTGCAACATAAATATATTCCTACTAAAATCAGACCCTTCCACTGTGCATATATATATGGATATATATATATGGATATATATACATATATATGTTCATATATATATGGATATATATACTATATATGTTCATATATATATGAATATATATAGTATATATATGAATATATATATACTATATATGTTTATATGTGCTTTTATTATATATGTATATGTAATTATGATTATTTCATTTATTTTTCTTTTCTTTTTATCCTTTTCCTTGTTGATTTAAGTATTTCCTTTCTTTTCTTATTAAATCATAACTGTGTACATGGATGCATTTATGGGGTTCAGTGTACTGATTTGATATACAGTGTGAAATGTTTACATTGAACTGATTAATACATCTATCACAATTATTTTATTTTCTTAATAGGTTTGCAATGTACCATTGCATCAGCACATTTGGTAGGTCCCCCAAAATCCTGTGCCTCCTGCTGCCTCCTCTATATCCTCCCCTCTCTCTCTTCTACCCTTCTACTTTCTGGAGTATAGTTATGTTTTACCATTACTGTGAATATTGATTTCATAGTAGTATCGAGTACATTGGATACTTTTTTTTTCCATTCTTGAGATATTTTGCAAAGAAGGATATTTTCCAGCTCCATCCATGTAAACATAAAAGATGTGATGTCACCTTTTTATGGCTGCATAGTATTCCATGGTGTATATATACCACAATTTGTTAATCCATTCATGGGTTGGTGGGCACTTGAGCTGTTTCCATGTTTTGGAATATATGATTTGGGCTGCAATAAACATTCCCTACAAATATCTTTGTTGTGAAATAATTTTTGGTCATCTGAGTATATACCTAGTAGAGGAATTGGAGGATTGAATGGTAAGTTTACTTTTAGTTCCTTGAGTAATCTCCAAACTTATTTCCAAAAAGGGTGGATTACCTTGCATTCCAACCAGCAGTGTATCAGTATTCTCTTCTCTCTCCATTCATGCCAACATCTGTAGTTTTGGAATTTCATGATGTCAGCTAATCTTACTAGAGTTAGACCATATCTCAATGTGGTTTTGATTTGCATTTCTCTGATGATTAAAGATGATGAGCATTTTTTCATGTATTTATTAGCCAAGCACCTGTTTTCTTCAATGAAGATTGTGTTCAAGACTCTTGCCCATATCTCTATGTGTTCAAAAGCTGTCTCAAGAAATCAATAAATTCAAAGACAAAATCTTCAAGGATTTGGGCCTAATGAGATAAAAAAATTGCAGAGCTTTAGGAAATGAAAAAGTTATTCTGGGGGGTGAAGCATGATGGCAGATGGGACAGACGTGTAGCCCACATCTCACAAGTCATCAGTTGAGAGGAAGAGGGGTCTGGACCTTTCCCGCGCATGGATTGTTGGTGTGAACGGACAGCTGGAGATGCTCAGGGAATTGGCGGATTGGTGTAGATGAGGGGTAATTAAAACCACAGACTCTGTTTTAGAGATTTTTTTCTCTGCTTGACTGTGCTGGCCGGCAGGCTCTGCCCTTACGGAGGACAACAGCTTGCAAATACTGGCAAAACCCAATTGACAAAAATTTACCATATATACTAGAGTATAAGCCGTGTTTTTTCAGCACAAAATTTGTGCCAAAATACCCGAACTCGTCTTATACTCGGGTCATACAGGTTATTTGATTTGGTGATTGTGATTTAGCTTGATTACCTGTTAAGCTACTGTTTTCTGCACTTTATTTAAAGTTTTAAAGTTGTTGCTAGTTTACAGTTTTTCTTTCGCAATAAATATTGAAAAGCATTTAACCTACTGATTCCTCAATTATTGTAATTGTTTTGGGTATATATTTTTATTTTTGAAATTTACCAGTGGCTGCTGCATTTTCCAACTCGGCTTATACTCAAGTCACTAAGTTTTCCCAGTTTTAGGGTAAAATTAAGGGGATTGGCTCATACTCGGGTTGGCTTATACTCGAGTATATATGGTAGTCCTGAGGTGAGGGTAGCACCCAGAAGGAGAGCTACTCAAAACCATGGGGAGCTTGGCAAGTCAATGGAAAATTAAAGGGAAGAGATCGCACCCGGGAAACAGACATTTTGATCTATCCGGAATGGTGAATGCCTTCCCCCAGAACAACAGGAGTGATTAAATAGACTGGAGCATTCCTGATGGGGAATGTTGGAGGGGGCTGGTGGTTCAGGCTGTGCAGTGAACTGGTGGGTCCCTATTCAAAAGGAAAACTCTGAAGCACAAAACTGAGAATAAGGTCCCCAAGTGCTCCAGCCGTGGAAACCGGCTGCAGCTGCGGGATGTGCCACAACCCGCGCACCAGCCGCACCAGCCCCCAGCAGACATACAAGCCAGCAGTAGCACGCTCCCCCATAGCTGATTTCAGTCACCAGTCTGCAGGAAAACGTTGGAGCAGAGTGGAAAGATTTGTGAAGCATGGACTCCTGCACTGAGTGGAGAGTTCGGTTAGGAGAGCCATCTGGAACAGAGCAACTGAGGTTGCACAATAGTAAGGTGACAAACTTTTACAGAAACTACAAAATGGCCATCAGCCAAGTAGGGTGGTTACCATGGTAACAGTATAAACTGTGAATCAGGTATAAGCCTGGGAACCACTCACAGCGCCACCTGGTGTCCAGAAAGTATATTGCATTATAAATATATTCCTATGAAAGTTGATCCCTACATACATATAGATGTATATTTCTACATATATACAAGAATAATATTTTTGTGGCTGGTGCCTTTTTTGTTTGTTTGTTTGTTCTGCTTTTTCCTCACAATTTCCTTGGAGGACCTATTGTCAATTTTTTATAGATATATTTTTTATTTCTATTTTTTCTATTTTTAATTTCTCCTTTTTTAACTTTTTTATGAACACCATTTTTTTCTTTTTTTTCAATTATTTCACGATTATGACTATTTTTATTTTAGTTGTTTTTGTTGTTGTTGTCGTGAATGTTGTCTGTATGTCTATGTGTCTCTGGCTGTCTGTGCATCTATGGGCTCGTGTTTCTGGTAGCCTTTGTATCTTTTTATTTGCTCATTTGGTCTCAATGAGCTTGGTGTTATGACCTGCAATTCTGAGCTCCAAGCACTCCCCTCCACTCTCACTCTGAGGTTTGGAGGCCTGCCCCCCAGGAGTCCAGATTCTTCAGTGATTTCTCGAGAGGTGTAGACAGGCTCTGGACTTCAGCTGTGCAGTGCTGATTCTGCAGCATGAGAGTGAGGAGATGACGGTTGGCTGAGAGGGAATCATGCCAGAGGAGCAGTGCCCCAAGGTGCAGAGCAGCAGTCGACTTTAGCAATAACAGGGGCCATTCCCCAGTATCCCAAAGCCACTCCCCCTGTCTCCCTGGGCAACCAGAGGAGGCTGGGCATCTAATCAGATGGAAACCACCATGGAACAGATCTGGGACTGAAACACAGGCCCTGTGAGTAAAGGGTTTGCCAGAAGCGATACTGGCCTGGGTGGAATGCGGGAACTAGAAAACGCACATGCAAAGCCAAGAAACACCCAGGGCAGGTGTGACCCAGAGGACCACTTTACTGAGCCTAAGACACACCCAGCCCTCAGGGGATTATCAGCCTATAGACAAAGGAGGACAGGAGGCTAGTGCTGACAGCTATCTGTGATGCAAATACAAACATGCAGGAGTAAAGACAGGGCCTAAGGCATAGGTTCTGGGAACTCAAATCAGCCCCTCTTCTACAGAGGAATTTAGCAGGGATAGAAACAAACTCACATAGGGTTGTTCTGTTCTGTCAGTAACATCAATCAAGGGTGGGGCTGGAACAGAGTGAACACACCCCAGACTTTATCAAGCGCCCGAGGTTGACAGGCCTCCCCGCCCCCTGCTGGATAGAGGGAGAGAGCAGCAACTTGGCTGAGCAGATACAGACTTCCTTGTGATTTAGGCTTGTGATTTAGGCAGGTGCAAACGTCTGGAGTTTCTGCTCACTGGAGACAACTGTCTGAGTCACAGCCCTGTGGGGTTATCAGTGACTGAGTGTGAAAGAGCTGCAAGGTGGGGAAGAAGGCACCAACCTCCCCAGACAAATCCATTTGCTGGGTCTGCCCTCCAGACTTTTCGGAGCACCAGAGCAAGTCATATTTGAGTTGTCACCAGACCCCAGTGTTTCAGTTGGCAGAGACCTCTTAAACTCTCCCACCTGATACAGGTGCTGACTGAGACAACTGATTTGGACCTTTTGAACTGAGTCAATCACCTGAGGACTATTCAAGTGGTGCCCTGGGTGTGTAGTTATAGGAAGGTTTGATTTTCCTTTTCCAATTGTTGCCTGTGGGGGACAAAGTAACTTAATTGCTGGTATTTTTCCACAGCTGATCCTTTAACCCAGAGTAACTGTTTCACTAGGGGTGAACAGAGAACAGCTGAAAGCAAGACAGAACCACTTAGCCCCACCACATCAAATAGGTCCCCAACATCTCAGGCCATAACACTGCATGGGTCCTCAACAAGGCTCCAGGGGAAAAATCAAACAGTATAAAGTAATCATGGTGTGCAATCAGCGGAAAAACTCTGATAACATGAAAAACCAGAATAGATCAACCCTCCCCAAGGAAAGATATGGCAGATGTAACTGAAGATCCCATTTATAAACAGCTGGCCGAGATGTCAGAAATCAAATTCAGAATTTGGATTGCAAACAAGATTTACAGAATGAAGGACAATTAGGAATTATAAATCCAAAGAACAATTCAAAAGTCAGAATTAGAAATTTGAGGAGAAATTCAAAAATTATCTCAAGAATTTAATGAATTTAAAGACAAAACCACCAAAGATTTTGTTGCACTGAAGCAAGAATTTGTAGCCCTCAAAGATCTGAAAAACACAGTAGAATCCCTCAGTAACAGAGTGGAGCAGGCAGAAAAAAGGAATTTTGACATAGAAGATAAGGTATTTGAATGCTCCCCAACTCTCAAACAACAAGAGAAATGGAGAGTAGAAACAGATCATTCTCTCAGAGAACTCAGGGATAATTCGAAGAAGGCTAATATCCACCTCATTGGAATCCCTGAAAGTGATGAAGTGGGTTCATAAGGAACAGAAATCCTACTAATTGACATTATGTAAGAAAATTTTCCAGATTCTGAAATCCAGACAGCAGATAGTTTCAGAACCCCAGCACAACTCAATCTGAATAAGACATCCCCCAGGCATATCATAATTAACTTCACTAGTGTCAATATGAAGGAGAAACTTATGAAAGCAGCTAGACGCAAGAAAACTATTACCTACACAGGGAAGAATATTACAATGACTGCAGATGTCTCTGTTGAAACCTTTCAAGCCAGAAGAGGGTGGTTATCAACTTTTAATCTTCTAAATCAAAATAACTTTCCACCCCAGATCTTGTATCCAGCTAAACTGAGTTTCATTTATAATGGACAAATTAAATACTTTAATGACATTCATATGTTGAAGAAATTTGCCATAACCAAACCAGTTCTCCAGGATATTCTCAGACCTATCCTCCATAATGACCACCTCAAACCTCTACCACAAAAATAACCTCACTCAGAAACTTCTGATCAAGCTCAAACTTCCACAATGGTGAAAAGATTAAAACTGTCAACTGGACTTTTGAAAACTCGATACCCAAAATTTTACAGGACCTATAAATATTCTCCATTAATGTGAATGGCTTACACTGTCCTCTAAAGAGGCACAGGCTAGCTGACTGGATACAAAAACTCAGGCCAGACAATTGTTGCATACAAGAGTCACATCTTACTTTAAAAGATAAATATAGACTCAGGGAGAAAGGATAGTCATCCATATTTCAGGCAAATGTTAATCAGAAAAAAGCAGGTGTTGCAATTCTTTTTGCTGACACAATAGGCTATAAACTAATAAAATTAAAGAAAGAAAAGAATGGTCTCTACATATTTGATAAGGGTAATACTCAATATTATGAGATTTCAATTATGAATATTTATGCACCCAACCAGAATGTGCCTCAATTTATAAGAGAAACTCTAACAGACCTAGGTACCTTGATTTCCTCCAGCTCTATAATAGTCAGAGATTTCAAAACTTCTTTGACAGTGCTGGATAGATCCTCCAATAAGAAGCTGAGAAAATAAATTTTAGATTTAAACATAACCATTCAACATTTGGATTTAGCAGACATCTACAGAACATTTCATTCCAACAAAACTGAATACACATACTTCTCATCAGCCCACAAAACATACTCCAATATCGATCACATCTTAGGTCACATGTCTAACCTCAGTAAATCTAAAGGAATAGAAATTATTTGTTGCATCATCTCGGATCACCAGGGAATAAAAGTTGAACTCAGTAACAACAGGAATCTGCACACTCATACAAAAACATGGAAGTTAGATAGCCTTATGCTGAAGAATAGCTGGATCAGAGATGAGATATAGAGGGATATTGCCAAATTTTTGGAACAAAATGACAATGAAGACACTAATTATGAGAACATCTGGGATAGGGCAAAGGCAATCCCAAGAGGGAAATTTATAGCACTGCAAGCCGTCCTCAAAAGAACAAAAGAGAGGAAGTTAAAAAGTTAATGGGAATTCTAAAGCAACTGGAAAAGGAAGAACATTCCAACCCCAAACCCAGTAGAAAAAAAGAAATAACCAAAATTAGAGCAGAATTAAATGAAATTGAAAACAAAAGAATTACACAACAGATCAATAAATAAAGAAGCTGGTTTTTTGTAAAGGTCAATAAAATAGACATACCTTTGGCCAACCTAACCAGGAAAAAAAGAGTAAAATCTCTAATCTCATCAATCAGAAACGACAAAGAAGAAATAACAACAGATGCCTCAGAAATTCAAAAAATCCTTACTGAATATTACAAGAAACTTTATTCTCAGAAATATGAATATCTGAAAGAAATTGACCATTACTTGGAAGCACATCATCTTCCAAGACTTAGCCAGAATCAAGTAGAAATGTTGAACATGCCAATATCAAGTTCTGAAATAATGTCAACCATACAAGATCTCCCTAAAAAGAAAAGCCTGGGACGAGATGGCTACACATCAGAATTCTACCAAACCTTTAAAGAGGAACTAGTACCTATATTACTAAACCTGTTACAAAATGTAGAAAAAGAAGGAACACTACACAACACATTCTATGAAGCAAACATTACCCTGCTCCTCAAAACACAAAAAGACCCAACAAGAAAAAGAAAAATTATACACCAATATAACTAATGAATATAAATGAAAAAATATTTGACAAGATCCTAACAAACAGAATCCAGCAACATATCAAACATATTATAAATCATGACCAAGTCGGTTTTATCCCAGGGTCTCAAGGCTGGTTTAATATATGTAAATCCATAAGTGTAATTCAGCAAATAAACGAATTTAAAAACAAAGACCATATGATTCTCCCAATTGACACAGAAAAAGACTTTGATAATATCCAGCATCCCTTCATGATCAGAACACTTAAGAAAATTGGTACACAAGGGACATTTTTAAACTGATAGAGTCCATCAACAGCAAAACCACAGCCAATATCATATTGAATGGAGGTAAACTGAAATCATTTCCACTCAGATCAGGAATTAGACAAGGCTGTTCATTGTATCCACTGCTGTTTAACATTGTGATGGAAATTTTAACCATTGCAATTAGGGAAGAAAAGGCAATCAAGTGTATCCATATAGGGTCAGAAGAGATCAAACTTTCACTCTTCACAGATGATATGATTGTATATCTGGAAAACACCAGGGATTATACTACAAAAGTTTTAGAAGTGATCAAGGAATACAGCAGCAACTCAGGTTAAAAAATCAACATTCATAAATTGGTAGACTTTATATATACCAACAAAAGTCAAGCTGAAAAGACAGTTAAGGACACTATTCCATTCACAGTAATGCCAAAGAAGATGAAATACTTGGGAGTTTATCTAACAAAAGATGTGAACAATCTCTATAAAGAGAACTATGAAACTCTAAGAAAAGTAATAGCTGAAAGTGGTAACAAATGGAAAAACATACCATGCTCTTGGCTGGGAAGAATCAACATTGTTAAAATGTCCATACTACCCAAAGCAATATACAATTTTAATGGAATTCCTATTAAAGCCGCACTGTCATACTTTAAAGATCTTGAAAAAATAATACTTAGTTTTATACAGAATAAAAAAAAAAAAAACTCGAATAGCAAAGACATTATTTAGAAATAAAAACAAAGAAGAGGAATCACACTACCAGACCTCAAACTATACTATAAATCGATAGTGATCAAAACAGCATGGTACTGCCACAAAAACAGAGAAGTAGATGTCTAGAACACAATAGAGAACGAAGAGATAAATCCAGCTACTTACCATTACTGGATCTTTGACAAGCCAATTAAGAACATTTAGTGGGGAAAAGATATCCTATTTAACAAATGGTGCTGGGTGAACTGCCTGGCAACCTGTAGAAGACTGAAACTGGACCCACACCTTTCATCATTAACTAAGATAGACTCTCACTGGATTAAAGATTTAAACTTAAGACATGAGACTATCAAAATACTAGAACAGAATGCAGGGAAAATCCTTGAAGAAATTGGTCTGGGTGAATATTTTATGAGGAGGATTACCGGGCAATTTAAGCACCTTCAAAAATACACTACTGGGACCTGATCAAACTAATAAGCTTCTGCACAGCCAAGAACACAGCAAGTAAAGCAAGCAAACAGCCCTCAGAATGGAAGAAGATATTTGCAGGTTGTTTCTCAGACAAAGGTTTAATAACCAGAATACACAGAGAACTGAAACATATAAGCAAGAGAAAAACAAGTGATCCCATTGCAGGCTGGGCAAGGGGCTCAAAGAGAATTTTCTGTCAAGAAGACAGGCACATGGCCTATAGACATATGGAAAAATGCTCAACATCTTTAATAATCAGAGAAATGCAAATAAAAATTACCTTGAGATACCATCTATCTCCAATAAAATTAGCCCATATCACAAAATCCCGAGACCAGAGATGTTGGCGTGGATCTGGAGAAAAGGGTACACTTCTACATTTCTGGTGAGAATAAAAATTAATACATTCTTTTTGGAAAGATGTTTGGAGAACACTTAGAGATCTAAAAATAGATCTGCCATTCAATCCTATAATTCCTCTGCTGGGCACATAGCCAGAAGACCAAAAATCACATCATAACAAAGATATTTGTGCCAGAATGTTTATCGCAGCCCTATTCATAATTCCTAAGTCATGGAAAAAGCCCAAGTGCCCATTGATCCACTAATGGATTAATAAACTGTGGTATGTATACAACATGGAATATTATGCAGCCTTAAAGAAAGATGGAGACTTTACCTCTTTCATGTTTACATGGATGGAGCTGGAACATATTCTTCTTAGTAAAGTATCTGAAGAACGGAAGAAAAAGTATCCAATGTACTCAGCCCTTCGATGAAACTTATTTTTGGCTTTCATATGAAAGCTATAACCCAGTTATAACCTAAGAATATGGGGAATGGGTAGAAGGAGGGGAAGGAGTGGGGAGGATGGGCAGTGGGAGAATGATAAGTGAGATTACACTTGTTGTGCATCTTACAAGGGTACATGTGAAACATAGTAAATGTAGAATATAATTGTCTTAGCATAATAACTAAGAAAATTTGGGAGTTAAAGATGGCGGCTGAGTAACAGCTTTCCTGCAACTGGGCACGGTGAGTCTGGGAAGACAAGACTCCAGAAATCTCTGGATGGTGGGATCTGCTTATGATCATCCCTTTGAGGATACAGGGAGCCAGCAAGGAACTTCTGGACCCTATGAGGAGGATAAAAACAGAGGAAAACTGGCAAGTGGCTGCGTATGTTCGATCAACCTAATCACGCCAGCAACTGTGAGTACAAGCAGCAGTGAGACTGCAAACTGGGAAGGCCTTACCTGTGAACTTTTTTGGTGTTCTTGGACTTGGCACTCACTTGAGCTGCCTTGGGGAGAGCTTGAGCAAAAGTGTGGAGAACTTTGGGCATTGTCTGGGGCCCCAAAATGAGCCACTGAACTGGGCTCAGTGAAAGCCATTGTGTGAAAAAACTGCTCTGGCAAGCTCCACCCTCAGGGTCCCAGAGCAAGGAACAGGCAGGACAAAGTAACCTAGTGACTGAGCAGCTTAAAGGTAGGGACTGAACTGCCTCACAGCCCTAATCCTTAGGGGCAGAGTGAGACGGTTTTGGAACATTGGAGCCTTGGGTAGAGTGCCCTGATGTCACAGCTCATAGCAACCTCAAACTCCTGGGCTTGGTGCCGCCCAGACCTCCATAAGAGCTGTGCAGCGACCCCCGACCGGTGACCTGCACCCACTGGGGCTCCACATTCCCTGACCAGAAACTATGGAAGCCACGCAACCCTTCGTCCCCCCTCCTGTGTCCTCCCAGCCTCCACACTAGCTCATCCATCTGACAAGGGACTCTGGTAGCTGAATGCCCTCTGGAGCCCTCCCTGCCTCTATGCAGAGCCCTTCTCCTGGCCAGAGACTGCTAAAGCCTTAGGTTCTCTGTGCCAAAGTCACTGGGTGCCAGGCACAGAGAACCGTGTGCACCACCCCCAGCCCTGGTTGCTGAATCTGGGTGTGTAACACACCAGAGTTGCTTCCACAACCAGAACTCCCTAACTACAGCAGCCCCAGAGAAACTACACAGGGTCACTCCCTACAAAGATCCAGCAACAATAGAGCGATCCCGCTGGGGTCTAATATTGGAGAGACACCTCCCCAACTCTGAGGACAGCCAGAGGCAATGGTGAAAAGCAATCATGAGGCGGAATCAACAGAAAAACTCTGGCAATATGAATAATCAGAGTAGATCAACTCCCCCAAGGATCAATGGGGCAGAAACAACACAAGACCCTATGCACAAACAAATAGTTGAGATGTCAGAAATTAAATTCAGGATCTGGATAGCAAATAAGATCGAATTAGAATTCCAAAGGTTATCTCAAGAATTCAATGGATTCAAAGAGCAAATGACCAAAGATTATGAATCATTGAGACAAGAAGTTGCATCCCTCAAAGATCTGAGAAACACAGTAGAATCCCTCAGTAACAGAATGGAGCAAGCAGAATAAAGGATTTCTGACATTGAAGACAAAGCTTTCGAATGCTCCCAAACCCTCAAAGAAGAAGAGAAATG
>CAUYPK010003429.1:0-24112 GCA_963574355.1 Loris lydekkerianus
GCTGATTCTGTGACATGTATTTCTTTTTGTGGGTCACAACTTAAGAATTAAAAAATCCATTGGGCCCAACCCTGTCACGCACCTCATCCCCCGCCTTCTTTCCCCGCCCCTTCCCCACGCTCTATATAAGCGGCTGCTTGACGCAATAAAGTTGAGTTCCTGCTTAAAAAAAAAAAAAAGAAAGAAAAAGAAATGAAATCAGAAAGGAAGAGCAAAGAGAGGGAAGGAGGGAGGGGGTGGGGCCTTGGTGTGTGCCACACCTTCTGGGCGCAAGACACGATTGTAAGAGGGACTTTACCTAAAAAATGCAATCAGTGTAACCTGGTTTATTGTACCCTCAATGAATCCCCAACAATAAAAAATAAAGAAATGAAAAAAAAAAAAAAAGAATTAAAAAATCACCATTCCCCACATATCTGAGGCTTCTCACCTTCAAATCTTTGCTTATGCTAATCCCCCAAAATGGAAAGCTCTCTTTCAGTAATCTCTGCCAAACCAGAATCCTACCCATCCCTTTAAAGGCTAACTAAAATTCTACTTTTATACCACTAAAATGTGGTCCCAGGTTTTTCCCTTGTCAGGTGCATTTTTACCTTTTAACTTCAGGAACATCTGGTATTTTTCTTATGACAACATTTGTGATCATAGTATAGGTATTTATGCACGAGTCCAGCTCCTCTACTATAATATACATCCCAAAGGATTTATTTCTGACTGCAAAGCAGTATATGCTTTTGCATATGACAAATGTGAATTATCTATTAGAGAAAAATCCATCTCATCATTTTCTGAAATCTTCAGTTATAAATCAACATAATTAAATAACTTCCACTACATTCCAAACTTCTGTTAACACTCAATCCTCAAAGTAGCCTTTTCAAATAATCAATCCTCTTCACATTCCACCTTGTCAAGTATTCTCTAAACATAACCTGTCATATTTCAATCTCTTCCTTCTCTCAGAATCATCCTTTCTAACAGATAGCACCTTTCTTTCCTTCCCCATCTGCTTACTTTCCAGTTTATTCCTAGATCTCTAACATCCACACTGACAGATCTTATATTATTTAGAGATTTTTCTTTCTTCATCTTCTTTTCAACTAGACCTCCTTGAATTATTTCTGTTCATTTCTAGTGCATGTATGTTTGTCAGCCCCACTAAGTCCTCTGCAGAAAAAAGGCAGTTTATTAATAAATAAATGAAAAAGAAACAGAAAACATACAGATAACTCAGAGCTCCTAAATTATTTCAAACATCATCTCATTCATTCATTTATTCAACAAGTTTATGTCTACTGGACACATGCCCTCAGTTTTCTATTCTGTAATTCAAAAAGCAGCTTTGAGAAAAGTATGCAGGAAAATGCCAGGATAACACAGCCAAGTTGACTCATGCTCTTCACTCACAGAGACCAAGTAATCTGTGGGGTGCGGGCTCAGAAAAGAAAAACTAAAAGTTACACTAGACATAGATGGAAACAGACCCCACAGTTGTTTTAAGGGGTTTAACATCTACTCAACAAATGTGAATTTCAAAAGGAACAAACCAGTGGGAGTAGCTAAAATGAAACAGGCAGAAAGCATTCACACAAAAATAGATCCAGACTCTAGGTTCATTCTAGGGCTGCAAGAGAAATTTGGAGCCATTTAGTTCCTCTCTGAGATCCCTAAGGAAACCTTTCAAATTTCTAGCTAAAGTATAGTTCACTTAAATCCTTTTGCCAAACCTTAGCCAATGTTCATTTCTCCATTCCCTGAACTCCTACAGCACTTACTATCTGTAAAACTCATTTGTGAACTTAATCATAAACCATCTTGTTCAAGGTAAAGAAACTGTTAACAAATATACCCAAAATTTATTTACATATTCAAATCTGTGTGTTTATCTTAAAATAAGTTACCTTGGGAGGCTACCATTTACTAATTTATCCACTTCATCCATTCAACCATCTGATGCATTCAACCTATGTTTTAGTACCTAACTACACGGAAAGCTATCACTACTGTTCAAAGTATTTCCCACTTCCTCTCTGAGTTTTCTAAAATCAGGTAATAAGTCAACCAAGAAACTCACTCCCATTTTTGCAGTTAACTAAATTTAAAGCAAAACTATTCTTTATTCACTCTATTTGATATTGACTGATGTTTACCATTTCTAAAAATCAAAACTTTCAGTGATAAGAGTTGTCACCAATGAGATTCAGAGTAAGATTATACCTCGAATTATTTATAAATGTATGATTATGAACTCCTAAAAAAGAGGGACCATGTTTTACTCACCTCTGGAGGCCTCCTCCCTCAATAGCACACAACAGGTACTTGATAAATAGGTGAATTATATAGAACTGTGCCAGAAGCTCAGAAGGAATGTAATTCAGAAAAAGAAGTGTACCAAGGCAGGGCACAGTGGCTCACCCCAGTAATCCTAGCACTCTGGAGGCCAAGGCAGGTAGACAGCTTGAGCTCACAGGTTTGAGACCAACCTGACCAAAGAGCAAGACCCTGTCTCTACTAAAAATGGAAAAAGTGAGGCAAGTGGATCACTTGAGCCCAACTTGGAGGTTGCTGTGAGCTATGATGCCTCGGCACTCTCTAACAAGGGTGACAGCTTGAGACTCTGTCTCAAAAAAAAAGTGTTCCAAAAATTTCTGAACATACTACTAAAAAGACTTACAAAATATAAAAATTATGTGGAGATATAATTTTATTATTTGCTTTTTAAAAATCTATTTTCTCAGCTCTGCGCCTATACCTCAGTGGTTAGGGCGCCGGCCACATGCACCAGGGCTGGTGCGTTTGAACCCAGCCCAGGCCTGCTAAACAAAAAAACAGCCAATAGCCAGGTGTTGTGGTGGGTGCCTATAGTCCCAGCTACTCAAGAGGCTGAGGCACAATGGACCCCAACAGTCTGAGGTTGCTGTGAGCTATGACGTCAAAGCATTTTACCAAGGGCAATTTTTTTTGAGACTCTGTCTCAAAAAAAAAATAAAATAAAAAAGGCAGCACCAGTAGCTCAGTGGGCAGGGTGCTGGCCACATACACCTAGAGTGGCAGGTTCAAACACGGCCCAGCCAGCTAAAAAAACAACAATGACAACTGCAATAAAGAAAATAGCCAGGCGTTGTGACGGTCACCTGTAGTCCCAGCTACTTGGAAGGCTGAGACAAGAGAATCTCTTAAGCCCAAGAGTTTGAGGTTGCTGTGAGCTGTGAAGCCACAGCACTCAACTGAGGGCGACATAGTTGAGACTTTTTCTCAAAAAAAAAAAAAAAATCTATTTTCTGAAGTCTTACACTGTTACTGAATTATTTCACATCTGTCTTTCTCTCCCAAAAGAATGTAAATACTATAAATTCCTTGAGGGTAGAAACTTCATCTGATATTTTTATTATCCTAAAAATGAATTAAATCAAATCAGATAGATTCTTAAACCAGATCAAAAAACTCTAAACAGTCTCAGGTGAGAAAACCCAAATTAATCCAGTACCCTGCTCCAGAACAGGTTTTTTTCCAGATTAAAGTAGTGTCCGATTAGAAGAGATGCTTTGGTCTCACTCCTTCCATGTTTTTTACAGGTTTGTTGTAATGCCATTTAATCCATTCTGTCTTCTTCTCTCTGTGTCTCAAGGTCCTGCCCAGTCTTTCCTTTTGCCCTTCACACTCTCAAAACACAGACACACAATTTTGTCTACAAAACCCCCATAACAGCAATTTCATACAATCCTGCTATTATCACGAACAATGAATGCTACTTTCTCTAAGGCATTCAATGGGCATCTATTAAGCCTTAAGAATCAAGATGTTCTGAGTTTTTCCAGAGATTAAAGAAAGTCTCAGCTCTAGAGCAAGTTATAATCTCCCATTTGCAAAACAGAGAATAATTTGCATAAACAAATACAAAATTTAGCAGTACATAATATACACATAAATTCAGTTGCTACTAAAAGTAAGGAAGACTTTCAAGAGGTGCCATTACTTAAAAAAGACTTCCTAAAAGAAGTAAAGCAGTATTTTTCTATTCTCCCAATATCCATCATGAACACAAATTTCAAAAGCAGTTTTATGACTCTTCCTACTATATGAGTAGTATAGTTTTTCCACCACATTCCCAACATACTAGTGACTTAAACATGCTAATTCTCTTATATCTGCCATAAATTTTAGTCTCACAATTATAAATCTCCTTCACATCAACCATATCCAAATACCCTTAGAGTTCTTTACCTTTTCGCTAGCCTCCCCCCAAATTATCACAGCTTCCATCAAACCCTCATCCTCGTCTCCCCTTTTTATTTATTTTTTTTTTTTTTGCACTTTACCACCCTTGGTGGAGTGCCGTGAAGTCACAGGACCCACAGCAACCTCCAGCTCTTGGGCTTCTGCGATTCTTCTGCCTCAGCCTCCCGAGCAGCTGGGACTACAGGCGCACGCCACAACACCCGGCTATTTTTTTTTTTTGGTTGCAGTTCGGCGGGGTTGGGTTTGAACCCGCCACCCTCGGTATATGGGGCGGGCGCCCTACTCACTGAGCCACAGGCACCACCCGTCTCCCCTTTTTAGTACACTTTCCCATCCCTCCTTTCCCACAAAAAAAGAAACACTCATGCCAATCCATCCCTTCCTAAAAACATAAGAATTGCCATAGAAGCCTGGAAAAAATATTTAAGGGCCACTTTAATACATTTCCAGATTTTTCACACTAAAACTGTCCAGAAACTATCAAAGAACACAGCAACCAATTTCAAGATGAACAATTAAACCAGTGCCCTGCTCCAGAACAAATTTTACTCCAGACTAAACTAGTGTCAGATTAGAAAAGACACTTTAGTCTCACCCCTTCCATGTTTCTACAGGATTGTTGCAATTCCATTTTAATTCATTCTGTCTTCTTCCCTCAACTCATCATCTCTAACCAGCAAATCTTATACTCCAAAGATGCTGTTTCCTACAACACAGTCTTTTGTACAATTCCATTTAAACTTCCCTGTATCATCTCACCTAGGGTTTCCAGTTTATTAACTGCTCTACTTCAGGCAAGAAAGCTCTTTCTAGTTTAACTCCTCATCTAACATAATTGGAGATGTCAAGAAACTAAAGGGACTCTAAACTGAAGGGTTCAAGCATGTTACTTAAACATACAAAGACATCAAATAAAAGAACTAAAATAACTATCAAAAGATGAGGAGGAAGGGCATAATGTCAACACCCCAAATACTTTTCATCATAGAAGTCTTCTGACTTCCTTGATAATATCATTTTGATAAATTAAGAAGTAACAGGATGGGCCTGGTGGCTCACACCTATAATCTCAGCATTCTGAGAGGATGAAGCATTATTGCTTGAGCTCTGGAGTTTGAGACCAGCCTGAGCAAAGCAAGACCCCCAGCCCCCCCCTTCCCCCAGTGTCTATTAAAAAATAGAAAAACTAGCTGGCCATCATGGCAGGCCCCCTGTGAGCTATTGACACCAAAGCACTCTACCTAGGGCAATAGAGTGAGCCTCTGCCTCAAAAATAGATAGACAGATAAATAAATAAGTAAATAAATAAATAACAGTATTTGACTATTACAAGAAATAGTAGTACATACCTATTAGACCTAGAAAAAGCATAAGACTACAAAAATTAATGCTTAGGCTCGGTGCCTGTGGCTCAAACAGCTAAGGCGCCAGTCACATACACCTGAGCTGGCAGGTTCGAATCCAGCCCAGGCCAGCCAAACAACAATGACGGCTGCAACTAACAAATAGCCGGGCATTGTGGGGGGCACCTGTAGTCCCAGCTACTTGGGAGGCAGAGGCAGGAGAATCGCTTGAGCCCAGGAGTTGGAGGTTGCTATGAGCTGTGATGCCACAGCACTCTACCCAGGGCAAAAGCTTGAGGCTCTGTCTAAAAAAAAAAAAAAAAAAAAATTAATGCTTAAAAGCAATAGCCTCTGGAAAGTGGGACTGCAATGGACAGGTGAGGTAAGACGGGGCTACTGCTTTTCATTGTAAGTCCCTTCAGAACAATTTTTTAAATCATACACAAGTATTACTTAATAATTTAAAAGAATAAAAAAGCAAAAAAAAATTTTTAAGAGAAAAACATTAATGACATACTATATTGAAATGCACTCTATTTACAAAAATGGAAAGAACATACATACAGTGCTGGTGAGGAGGAGGAAAGGAAAAATGGTTCTCTCAAACTATGATGACAATGAAAATGGGGATAACATACTATGTAATAAAACCCTTTAAAATTCTAAATGTACCTACATAGAAAGTTTTCTGAATTTTTTAAATAATAATCCTGGGTTATTTCTATGAGAAAATTGTAATAAAAAAAATTTTCATCCTCCTTTAGAGGTATTTGCTAAAAAAAAATTGAATTTTCCCTTTCCTCTCCAAATTTCCTCATTAATCCTTTCACCTTCTGCTTTCATAAAAAGATTTTCCATACTTAACATACATTATCACCCCCTCTTTAGTTGAAAAAAATACAAGGCAATGTATATAGTTTATTTTTTTTAATAACATATTTTAATAACAAAATTTTAAGAGTATGGTTCTAGTCCAGTGTTGTCTTTTAGAAATCTGGTCTAGTGTGAGCTCAGCAAATCCAGAGAGAGCTTGGTTGGTCTCCTGAGATGCTAATCCTCCCTACAACCTGGCTCTAGAATCATAAAATCTCTTCAAGTTCTCCTAGACCTCATAATAACCAGTTCTGACCTTGCAACCTATGATCAAAACCTATTCTAGATCCTCCATTCTGCAGCCCCACACTTTTGCTGGCTGTTACATTTTCTTCAATGTCACCATGCCTCAGTGAGACAGTATTCACTCTCTCACCAGAGGACTTTAGCAGCTCACATCAGGAACTATGAATGGCAAAAGATATCCCTAGAGTTACAGAACCAATCTAACCAACTAGACTAATTTACATAGCTACAAATGGAACCTCCAAGGAAGGGCTACCATGCATGTACCCCCACCCCGGACATTAATTATAATCTTGTGTGCTACTATCCAGGCTGAATAATATAGCACTACCTTTCCTGGACCAGATAAGCTGGGCAGTGAAGAAGAAAATCAACAACTCAAGTTATTTCCATTCCAGCATTTGCCAGGATAGTGTTCACTCAGCCTCTGGTAAATGACAGTATTTCAAATTTGTTAAAATGTAAATTCCATGGCCCAGAGAATCCCTGCAGGTCAGGCCCTTTCTCAAGGTCTGTTTCAGAGGTTCTCCTATTCACCGGTGCAAGTCTAAAACGTCTCAGCCCAAACACAAACCAATGTCTAATTCTCAGTGACCCCACTCACAGCCAAGACCCACACTTACCAGATGTCATCTACTGAAGAGCCCACACAGGTTCAGAACTAGGCCATCCTGGCCCATCTGGAATAACTCTTTAGTCCTTAGGCCAATATGTATTAATTGTACTACATCTGTCTGTTCTATTATGCATTCCCTGCATCTTCTCTAACATTTAGCACTCCTTCTTGCTCCAAACGGTATCCTTTCTATTCACAGGAACTCTTATATCCCTTCTTTCCTTTCCTTAGAAATGCTTCAGTTCTTTCCATAATGAAACATCTAACGTAACTGCACAATGAACAACCTCCAGAATCCTCACGACTCCTCCACAGCCACCCCCTGCATTCCTCCACCTATCCGGCATCTTTCCTCCGGCCTCTCCCGGCTCACACTCCCACTATGTTTCCTGCGAGCATTCCCTTTGCTCCAGCCCCTGCCCTTCCCTTCTCCCAAAGAGCACACTCTGGCAGCAACAGCGACTGAGGCCTGCGGTGCATAAAGCACTGCACCAGGCACGGTGGACAGAGAGCTGGTGTCTCCTCGGCCTCTTCACACCGACACCCAGCACCCTCCGGCCTCCCGGTGCAGACATCCCACCACCTTCCCTACCTCTGACACCCCCCTCAAGCCCCGGAGGCCAACTTCTCGCCTCCGCCAGCCCTGTCATTATCCTTTCTCACCCCCACAACCCACCATCCGCGCCCTGCTTCCTCACGTCCCCCCGCCAGCCCCTGCGGATCCCTCGGCCTTGGCCGGTCCCCCGGCCACCCCCAGCCTCGCTGCGGCTCGCTCCCCCTGGGGTCAGGCCGTTACCGCCGCGCGCTCCCCCCGCGCGCCGCCCCCTCCCCCTCCCCCGCCCTCCCCGGGGCCCGGGCCTGCCAGGCCGAGCGCTTTACCGCGGGCGGGCGCCGAGTCGCGCGGTCACGGACTGCAGGCGGCGGCAGCCCCAACCTTTCTAGGGGCCTTGAGAGGAGGGGAAGGGGGGAGGGGGGAGAACTTTTACTGTGGCAGCTTCGGCAACAGCTCCCACCCCTGCGCCTTTCTCCTCTTCCTCCCCCTCCTCCTCCTCCTCCTCTTCCTCCTTCTCTTCCTCCTCCCAGAGCAGTAGAGACGCAGACATGCCGCAGCTAGAGCGCCGCCGCGATCGCCGCCACTGCCGGCTCGGTGCATTGTGGGAAGGCCCGCACACGGGAAGCGCTCCGCGGCGCCCGCCCTCCCCTGGCGCGGCGACCTGGCTGAGAAGACGCAGCGTGGCTTTGGTTGTGGCGCCTGCGTGTCACCAGCCCAGGGTGGCCCGGGAAGCTGGCCCTGAGCCGCGGGTCTCCCAGGCTGAGCCAGGGAGGAAAATGTTTTGAAAAAGATCGGAACTGAGGAAATCTCTTTGAAAGAGGTTCCCCTCGCCTCAGCCTTAATGCCTAGCGCTCCTGCAGCGGAGGACTCTTGTGTCGGGGGCGTTCCAGCCTCAGAGAATGGAGGGGTCAGGGACTTAGGTGAAAAGTTATTTCCCAGAATTTCTTGGCTTTTTCTTTTATCATCTCTTACCTAGCCCTTTCCCCTGCCAATTCCAGTCTTTGGCCTCTAGCACCCCAAATGCCACCTGTCCCGGAAGATGCTGCCCTGCGCCCTTGAGACTTGTAAACACTATTTTAGTGTCTGCAAACACATGGAGGGTATGAGTATAAAAATCGAGAGAACCAGCCGTGGACCGTGTTGGGCTGAGCCTTGACGTAGTATTTCCTTTTCAGTTTACCTGGATCCCAAACCTTGACGGTCTGTATGTCAAAGATTTGGTAGTGACCCTTATAGAGCTAGGAGTGCACCCTTGTCTCAGCCTTTGGGGGCCCTTTAAGTAACATTAGCCAAATTGGTGCCTTCATTCAACTAACGTTTACTAGGTGCCCTGAAGTGCTTGGGCATACTGCGGTGGTTTGGAATTACTCATCTGTGTGTCCCACGCTAGCACAAGGTCAACCATGTAACATAAAAGATGTTTGGTGAACGTTGAGTGATTTTGAGTATCAAGAACTTGCTGTGGGATGAAACACTTTCACTGCAATTTCTTCAAAATCTGATTATTTAGCACCTGCCTCTCTGCAATATTTAAATATAACCTTTGAGGGGAGAAAAAAGGGCGTTAAGATATCTACCTAACCATTTCTGGAGTTCTCTTTCCCTTGTCCACACCCACATTCCCACCTCTTGCCAACTGAATGTTCATTTGAATAGTGCTTTTTGGCTCAACTCCAAACTCCCGCATTATGCACTTGTGATGACACTGAATTAGATTAGTGTCTGCAAGGTTAATGTTCCCTCAGGCATTAACCTTAGTAGATCGTGATGCCTGTTTAGAAATAACTGAGGCCCAGAGGTTCAGCTTAAATTAGACACAGGTAACTAAGAAGAACAAAGATAAGCCACAGCTCCACAATCAACTCTCCATGTGCTTTTTCCATTAAAAAGATATAAATTTTAATACGATGACAGTGCATATTCTGAATGTTAATTGCTGCAACAAACTAGTGAGACAAGCTACAATTATCTGGAGGACAGCCTTCTGGCAACTTCTAGCACCTGCAATGACATCAAATTCGGCTGTTAAAATAAAATACACCTCTGGCAGGAAAGAAGCAGACTCTCAGTATTAAGCAATGGGAAAACTAATAACTGTGAAAGGCTGAAGGCTGGGAGATTACACCCAATGGGCTTGATTGATTGGTTTGCCATTAGCAATAGCTCTAGTTTCCTGTTCAGCACTATAACTAAGAAACAGTAGAGAAATAATTGTCTAAAACAGGCAGAATAAAGAGCACTATAAGGGTGGTGACAGGAGAAGTACTGGTGAGGAGCAAGTTAAACTTTGGGAAATATTTCTCAGCCCCGGTTTGCCTCTCCGTGCTCCTGCTCGCCTCCCCAAACACCAGCCCTTGTTCAACCTACATTCCCTTTTGCTTTTTAACATTTTATTGCAAAATAATCATAGACTTGCAAGATATTGTAAGAATAGTACAAGGAGTTCCATTTACCCTTCACCCAGCTTTCCCCAATGGTGACATCTTATAAAGCTCTAGTAAGACATCAACCTAAATAACAGGCTTTCTGAAAGAAAATGATGTTTATGTAGGAATAGAGCACTGCAATGAGAATATGAGCACCATAGTAAACTGTGTGCATATGCAGGAAGGTAAAGGAAGACAAACACTTTTAAAGGAAAAAGTGAGGATTGCCTAATTGTTTTGAGATAATTCTTATCCTTGACTACCAAGATCAATAACAATGGTGACTTCAGTCCAAGGCTGGACAGGCAGTTGCTGGGCAGATGTCCTTTTGGAAGTATTTTTTGAATAAGGTTGCAATGGCTTTTGTGCAAGGTTGTGGTTTTTGAAGAGTCTTTTGTGATACTTTTTTTTTTTTTTTTTTTTTTTTGTAAGACAGTCTTACTTTACCACCCTCGGCAGAGTGCCATGACGTCACAGGACTCAGCTCTTGGGCTTCCGCGATTCTCCTGCCTCAGCCTCCCCAGGAGCTGGGACTACAGGCATCCGCCACAATGTCCGGCTATTTTTTTTGTTGCAGTTCATCTGGGGCTGGGTTTGAACCCGCCATCCTTGGTATATGGAAAAGGCCGGCGCCCTACTCACTGAGCCACAGGCGCCACCCATTGTGATACTTTATGTTATTGAGCATAGAAACATGCGAACTCATCGTCATGGCCTTCCCCATCTCTATATGTCAGGTATTTTTTTTTAACACTGGTGACTCCATTTTGATTCTGACAACTTTCTAACATCCAGGAAATAGACAATGGTACATTACTGTTAACCATATTACAGAACTTACTCAGTTTTTACCATTTTTTAGCCCTTGTTCTGTGTAGTTCAATGCAACTTTACTCTGTACAGATTCATGTAACCACCCCTACAATCAAGACATTAAACTATTCCATCATCACAAAAGAACTCCCTTATATTAACTTTTTGTATTTACAAAGCCCTTTCCCCACTCCACCCACCCAACCCCAAATCTATCCTTGTCCTCCAGTAACCACTAATCTGTTCCCAATCTCTATAATTTTGTTATTTCAAATATGTCATATGGCATGTAATCTCTTGAGATTGATATGTTTACCTAAACATAAAGTCCAAAGAGCTCAATTCAATGTAAAGGACACAGCCACTTCCAGCCAATGGATTCCAAGTAGAACTGTGAAGATTAGGAAATAAGAGAAGTGAGGAATCCATGAATGAGGATGAACTTTTTCCATATACTAAAAGTTGGCAATTCATTCCATTTTTTTAGAACACAAAAGCATGTCTGTACTTTACAAAAAAAGATTAAAAAAAAAAAAAAACCATGTAAGATAAAATATGTGGGCTGGGTATGGTGGTTCACACCTGTAATCTTAGCATTCTGGGAGGCGGAGGCAGGTAGAATGCTTGAATTTATGAGTTCAAGACCAGCCTGAGCAAAAGCAAGACCCCATCTCTACTAAAAATAGAAAAAATGGAGGCAAGAGGATCGTTTGAGCCCAAGAGTTGGAGGTTGCTGTGAGCTATGATGCCATAGCACTCTACCCAGGGTGACAGCTTAAGACTCTTGTCTGAAAAAAAAAAAAAAAAAAATGTGATGGGCCAGATCCATCCCACAGCTACCAGTTTATCTTCTTTGATGTGGCCTAACCTATAGAGAACAGGCAGCACTGCTCCAATGAGTGGGCTTCTCAGGGTCTCCCAGAGCCTTTTTCCTCTGCTGGCTCTAGAATGTGTTGTTCTTGGCCCTCTGGCTTCTCTCTCTCTCTCTCAATTTCTCCCTTTTTTTTTTTTTTTTTTTTTTTTGACACAAAGTCTCACTATTTCCCCGGATACAGTGGGCCATCAGCCTAGCTCACAGCAACCTCAAAATCCTGGGTTCAAGTGATCCTCCTACCTTAGCCTCCTAAGTAGCTGGGACTACAGGTGCCTGTCACAATGCCCAACTAATTTTTATGTCTCTGATACAGAATCATGCTCTTCTCAGGCTAGTCTCCAGCTCCTGAGCTCAGGCGATCTCCCTCCTTGGCCACCCAGCATGCTAGAATAACAAGTGTGAGCCACCGTGCCTGACCCCCACTGGCTTCTTTTTTTTTTTTTTTTTTTGGAGACAGAGTCTCGCCCTCGGAGGTTGCTATGAGCTGTGATGCCATGGCACTCTACCCAGGGCGACAGCTTGAGGCTCTGTCTCAAAAAAAAAAGGATATGTTCTTCACCCATGTATGTGAGTGTCTCCAACACTAGCCATTCGTCAAGGTTGATCCTACCTTAAGGAGGAATCTGACTTCTCCCAGGTGCCATGACTCACACCTAAAATCCTAGCACTTTGGGAGGCTGAAGCAGGAGGATTGCTTGAGGTCAGGAGTTCAATAACAGCCTGGGCAAAAAAGCAAGATAATGTCTCTACAGAAAACTTTTAAAATTAGCTAGGTGTGCTGGTGCCACCTTGTTGTCTCAGCTACTCAGAAGGCTGAGGCAGGAGGATTGCCTGAGCCCAGGGATTTAAAGTACAGTGAAGTATCATCACACCACTACACTCTAGCCTGGGCAAGAGCCCATCTCTTAAAAAAAAAAAAAAAGAGAGAGAGAGGAGAAACTTGGCTTTTTTTACAAAGCTCTAAATTCATAGCCTGGTCAGAGATTGGTACACAAGAGCCTGGCTTTACTATATCTTATCACTCCTACCGTACCCAGAAAAATGGCTTTTCCAATTCCTAAGGGCCCTGTTTTCCTGGGACACCTCCCCCTGACTTCCTGCTTCAGATCTAAAGGGCACGTTCAGATCACTGATATAGGGTGGCACCTGTGGCTCAACGGAGGAGGGTGCTGGCCCCATATGCCGGAGGTGGTGGGTTCAAACTCAGCCACAGCCAAAAACTGAAGGGAAAAAAAAAAAAAAGAGTGAGACTGTCTCAAAAAAAAAGACAGATCACTGATATATTCCAAAACCAATAAATAGTCTACTCTCCCCTAATTAGAATGAAGTCTTGAATCTGAGAGAAAAAAATAGTCTTCCACCTCTGCGAAGGATCTAAGGAAGGTACTGGGTTGCCCTGTAGTTCATCAGCTATGAAATAACTACAGCTTGGAAGGATATAAGGAAAGATGCCAGTGAAAGGTCAAGATACACAAGAACAAAAGAATGAATGATAATGAGGCTTCAGGCCAGGATATAAACAAGTAAAGAAAAAATAAGAGCTCAACTATAACTTGAACTTTCCATTAGATACGAAAACAATGTAACCTAAACATTTGTATCTCATATTAATATGAAAAATTTTAAAATTCTTTTAAAAGGCCAGGCACAGTGACTCATGCCTATATTCCTACCACTCTGGGAGGCCGAAGCAGGTGGATTGCCTGAGCTCACAGGTTAAAGACCAGCCTGAGCCAGAGTGACACCTTGTCTCTAAAAATAGCCGGGTGTTGTGGGGGGCACCTATAGTCCCAGCTACTTGGGAGGCGGAGGCAAGAGAATCCCTTGAGCTGAGGAGTTGGAGATTGCTGTGAGCTGTGATGCCATAGAACTCTACCCAGGGTGACAGCTTGAGGCTCTGTCTCAAAATAAATAAATAAATAAATAAAAAGAAAATTAGGTCAAAGTGATTTACAGACAAGGAAATGAATGATATGATAGCATAGATGATAAAATAGATAACTTTCTAATGGGAAGAGACTTTAAACTTTTCATTCTGCAATTGGTAATTCCTAAAGGCAATTACTATATACTTTTCTGAAGAACATTATACAGCTATATAGGCTTTGTTCTATCCCTTATTTAAAAAATAAAAAACGTGCCCATGCAGTGGTTCACACCTGTAAGTCTCACACTCCGGGAGGCAGATGGGGGAGGATTGCTTGAACTCAGGAATTCGAGACCAGCCAAGCAAGAGTGACACCCCATTACTACTAAAAATAGAAGCATTAGCTGGGCATCATCGTGGCATGTGCTTTTAGGCCCAGCTGTTACTCAGGAGGGTGAGGTAAGAATTACTTGAGACCAGGAGTTTGAGGTCTCTGTGAGCTACTCCATGAAGATGTTGATAATGATGACACCCCTACCCTCTACCCAGGGCACCAGAGCAAGACTCCGGGAGCTTGGAGATAGTTCAGCGAGTTGATTTGGGGTTTTGCTGGTAAGAAAATAAATTTCAGTGTCACCTATAAAGCCATCCAACTAGCCTTGGTTACATGTCATCTGAGTCTGCATGTGTCCACCCCAAGACCTCTAGCATGGACAGATGACAAATAACTGACATACATAAGGAGAGCCCCAAGTCAGTAAGGACTGTTACTATTTGGGGCATTTTGTTCTTTAAAAAGCCAGGGAAGTTTGCAGTACTTTGGGAAAGTTTCCATTGTTGGTGATGGTGGTGGTGGTGTTTGAGAGAGGGTCTCGCTCTGTGGGAGGGTCTTAGCTCCTCGGGGAGATTGTGGCAGGAGGCACAACAGAGTTCAGGCTGAGTGCAGTGGCATAACCGTAGCTCACTACAGCCTCCCACTACTGGGCTCGAGCAGTTCTCCCACTGCAGCCTTCCATGTAGGGGGGACTACAGGCATGTGCCACCATACCTGGCTAATTTTTACCTTTTTGTCGGGACAATGGTTTCACTGTGATGATCAGGTTGGTGCTGAACTCCTTGCCTCAAGCAATCCTCTCACCTCAGCCTCCCAAAGTGCTAAGATTACAGATATGAAAAACCCAACCCATCCTTTTCATTTTTTAATGTTTTGGTGTTTACAAGGTTAAACATTAGTTATTTGGAAGTTCCACGTATCCCAAATACCACATTCTCTAAGATGCCAGATAGTACACCTATTACAGAAAAGTCTTGCCAGGCTCACTGGCTCACAGTTGTAATCCTAACACTCTGGAAGGTCAAAATGGGTGGACTGCCTGAGCTCACAGGTTCAAGACCAGCCTGAGCAAGAGGGAGACCCTGTGTCTAAAAATAGCTGGGCGTTGTGTGTGTGTGGGGGGGTGTGCCTGTAGTCCTAGCTACTCAGGAGGCTGAGGCAAGAGAATCACTTAAGCCCAAGAGTTTGAGGTTGCTGTGAGCTATGACACCACAGCATTCTACCAAGGGTGACAAAGTGAGACTCTGTCTCAAAAAAAAAAAAAAAAAAAAAAGAAAAGAAAAGAAAGAAAGAAAACTCTTGGGTACAGTTTAGTTGCTGTAAAACTTTTATTATATATCCTTTTTACACACGTTGTAAGAAAGTTACACCAGTCTTAAAAAAAAAAATCATAGGCTCAGCCCCTGTGGCTCAAGCGGCTAAGGCACCAGTCACATATACTTGAGCTGACAGGTTCGAATCCAGCCCAAGCCCAAGCCCACCAAACAAGAATGATGGCTGCAAAAAAAAAAAAAAAACAGCCGGGCATTGTGGCAGGCGCCTGTAATCCCAGCTACTTGGGAGGCAGAGACCAGGAGTTGGAGGTTGCTGTGAGCTGTGATGCCACGGGTGACAGCTTGAGGCTCTGTCTCAAAAAAAATCATAGAATTTTAGAACCTTAGGAAAGGGAGATGAGGGCTTCAAAATCTGAATATATGGTACCAATATCATTAAATATACATGGAGCACGGATTTTAATACATATATTAATTCAAATGTTTAACATTTGCTTTATAGACTCTATATATCAAGTGAAACATGTACAGATACATATCCCCACTGTGCTGTCCCATTCTCTGCAGATCCTGTCTTCTGTCACAACAGACTTATTTATGGAGGGACCAAAAATGTCTTAAAGCACAGATACACATTATGACCTCATTTCTGACCACATCCTGGGCAGAGAGAACAATGTCACAAGAGCAGACGTTGGAATTTGAGACCACCTTTCAAATCATTTCTTTAAAAAAATAGAATGTTGGGCGGCGCCTATGGCTCAGTGGGTAGGGTGCTGGCCCCATATACCGAGGGTGGGGGGTTCAAACCCAGCCCCGGCCACACTGCAACAAAAAATAGCCAGGTGTTGTGGCGGGCACCTGTAGTCCCAGCTACTCGGGAGGCTGAGGCAAGAGAATCTCCTAAGCCCAATAGCTGGAAGTTGCTGTGAGCTGTGTGATGCCACTGCACTCTACCAAGAGCAGCAAAGTGAAACTCTGTCTCAAAAAAAAAAAGAGAGAGAGAGAGACTATTGCTAGGGTGAGGATCAGCTCTCATTTCTTTGAATCTCTCAACAGTATTTTTTGAATGTCTAGTGTGTGCAGGCAATGTGCTGTTAGGGATAGTCGGTCTATTGAGAAACCATGTATTTGTTATTTTATTTATCAAACAAATTGTTACTGAATGGCTGGTACTATACCAAATACTAGAAATCCTGTGGTAAATAAAATACTACTTTACCCCAAAAGGAGCTTACATTCATCAGTTGAAAAAGTAAAACATATGAACAAGCTGCTTCACATCACACTGATACATTCAGAGGTGAGCACAGGATGCTGGGGGTTTGGAGGGTGGCGAAAAGCACAACTCAGGGGCTCAGATAACTTCCCCAAGGTGACATTTAGGCTGAGACCTAATGGAGGTGGTACTGGTAGAGTTCTGAACAGAGATAGGAGATAATATGTGTGAAGTATTGGTGCCCTAGAAGGCCCACTGCATTCAGGGACCTACCAGTCATTTGGAATGAAGGCATGCAGGAGGTGGTTAAAAAAAAAAAAAAAAAAAAGTTCAGTGGAAAGCTCCAGCAAGCTCCAGAGTGCCTCATGGACTGGGGTGAGGCATCTGGACTTTATCCCAAGAACAGATTTCCCCCAAAGTGTGGCTGAGTGGTAAATAAGAAGATTTTGGATGGTACACAAGATAACATTTTTATTTTGGTAGGTAATGGATTTTTTTTTTTCTTTTTGAGATACAATCTCACTCTGTTGCCCCAGGATTGTCATAGAGTTGTAGCTCACAACAACCTCAAACTCCTGGGCTCAAGTGCTCCTCCTTCCTCAACCTCCCCAAGTAGCTGAGACTACAGGTGCCTACCACAACACCAGGCTAGTTTTTCTATTTTTTGTGAAGACGGGGTCTTGCTCTTGCTCTTGCTCAGGCTGGTCTCAAACTCCTGAGCACAAGTAATCCACCTGCCACGGCCTCCCAGAGTGCTAGGATTACAGGCGTAAGCCACTAGGCCTGGCCAGTAGGTAATGGATTTAATATCCACTAGAAAAATATATATATTTCCTTTTTTTTTTTTTTTTTGAGACAGAGTCTCACTTGGTAGAGTGTCATGGTGTTATAGCTCACAGCAACCTCAAAGCTCAACGTTCACAGCAACCTCAAACTCTTGGGCTTGAGTGATTCTCTTGCCTCAGCCTCCCAAGTAGCTGGGACTTCAGGTGCCCACCACAATGCCTGGCTAGTTTTAGAGACAGGGTCTCACTCTGGCTCAGGATGGTCTCGAATCTGTGAGCTTAGGCAATCCAGCTGCCTGGGCCTCCCAGAATTCAAGGATGATAGGCATGAGCCACTCTGCCTATCCCTTTCAAATATATTTTGAACCCATCTACTTCTCTTAATTTCTATTGCAAGCCCCTAAGTCAAACCAGCACCACTCCTCAGACATTCATTCATTTATGTAATACTTTCTGAGCAACTACTATCTCCCAGACATTATACCCACCCACTCTCAGTGCTTAGAGCACAGCCATGACAAAACAGCCTATATGGGGCCTAAATTTCTCCCTTGGATTTATTGCTTTTAAGAATTTAACCTCTCTTAAGTTGTCTTATGAATTTATTTGGTTAATTGCTCATTGTATCCTCTCCTTACTAAAAGGTAAACATTATCAATTTTCATTCACCCGTTATAGTCTCAGTGGCTAGAACAGCACCTTTCACAAAATATGTACTCATGCTTGTAATCCTAGCACTCTGGGAGGCCTAACTGGGAGGACCCCTTGAGCTTAGGAGTTTGAGACCAGCCTGAGCAAGAATAAGACTCTGTCTATACTAAAAGAAAATAAAAAGAAAAACAGAAAAATTTTTGATGAAAATATTTCAAATGGTATATAAAACCAGCACATTGCACCCCATGGATTATATTAATGTACACAGCTATGATTTAATTTAAAAAAAAAAAAAAAAAAAACAGAAAAATTAGCCAGGGGCTGTGGCAGACACCCGTAGTCCCATCTACTTAAGAGGCTCAGGTAGGAAGACGGCTTGAACCCAGGAGCTTGAGGTTATGAGCTAGGCTGATGCCGTGGCACTCTAGCCTAGGTGACAGAGTGAGACTCTGTCTCGAAAATAAAAAGTTAAAATTAAAAACAGAAGAACCCTGAGGGCTCAGCACCTGTAGCTCAGCAGCTAGGGCGCCAGCCACACACACCGGAGCTGGTGGGTTTGAATCCAGCCCAGGCCTGCTAGACAACAATGACAACTAGAACCAAAAAATAGCCAGGCATTGTGACGGGCGCCTGTAGTCCCAGTTACTTGGGAGGTTGAGGCAAGAGAATCACTTAAGCCCAAGATTTGGAGGTTGCTGTGAGCTGTGATGCCACAGCATTCTACCGAGGACGACATAGTGAGACTCTTGTCTCAAAACAAAAAAACTCCTGGGAAACAACAGGAGGTAAGAGACAGCAAAAGCAAAAGAGCCATGAAGGAAAGAAATGATGAAGTTAAGCAAAAAGCAGTTGGTGAAGCCCATTTAAAGCCCAGGAAAGTTGTTTTAAGCAGGAAAGTATATTTATTATCTATTACTGTATAAAAACTACTCCAACTCCCAAAATAGTTATTAAATGTCAATTAACAGTAAAAATAAAATTTAAAAAGATTACTTCTAAACTTAGTGGCCTAAAATACATGTTTATTATCTCACTTTTTGGTAAAATACACCCTATTTCTCTATACTCTTACAAAGAACGTTTCTGGGTTTTTTGGGTTTTTTTTTTCCTTTTCTTGACAACAGTCTCACTTTGTTGCCCTGGGTAGAGTGCTATGATGTCACACCTCACAGCAACTTCAAACTCTTGGGCTTAAGTGATTCTCTTGTTATCCTCCCAAATAGCTGGGACTACAGGTGTCCGCCACAGTACCTAGCTATTTTTTGGTTGCAGTTGTTGTTTGGTAGGCCCAGGCTAGCTTTGAATCTGCCAGCCCCGGTGCATGTGGCTAGCACCCTAGCTGCTGAGCTACAGGTGCTGAGCCACAAAGAATATTTCTATTTTTTTTTTTTTTTTTGAGTTGGAGTCTCACTATGTCCCCCTCTGCAAATTGCTGTGGTATCACAGCTCACAGCAACCTCCAAACTCTTGAGCTTAAGCGATTCTCTTGCCTCAGCCTCCCAAGTAGCTGGCACTACAGGCGCCAGCTACAATGCCTGGCTATTTTTTGTTTTTGTTGCAGTTGTCATTGTTGTTATAGTTGGCCTGGGCTGGGTTCAAACCCACCAGCATCAGTGTATGTGGCTGGTGCTGCCCACAAGAACATTTCTAACACCAGGTTTGTAGGGTTTTTCCCTACACTGACTAATTCTGCCACTGATTGGGTGTCCTTTAGTGCAGTTCAATTCTCACACTACTCACCTGGAGTTAAGATCAGAATCCACAAACTAAGAGCTCAATCCCACAAGATTGCCCCCACTTCAGATGCCAGTCCCAAGTGTGGGCCTCCTGTCATTCTGTCCAACAAGCTATATATTGGGATTTCCCACAACCATGTATTCAACGTGATAACTTACTAAAATGGCTCCCAGAACTCAGGAAAACACTATATATATTTCCTGGATTGTTATAAAGGATATTATAAAGGATATAGTTGAACAGCCAAATAAAGGGATATGTAGGTCTGGAAGGGCCTTGACTGTAGAAGCTTCTATCTTCATGGAGTTTGGATCCAGTACCTTCCTTGCATGTGAATTTGTTCAACTCAAAAGATCATTAAACTAGTTGTGCAAGAGTTGGGGGGGGGGGGGAGTAATGTTTATTTGTTCTTGAGACAGAGTCTCATTCTGTTGCCCTGGGTACAGTGCAGTGGCATCATCACAGCTCGCAGCAACCTCAAATTCTTGGGCTCAAGTGATCCTCCTGCCTCAGCCTCCAAAGTAGCCCGGACTATAGGTGAGTACCACCATGCCCGACTCTAACTTTGCTATTTTTTAGTAGAGACATTGTGTTGCTTTTCAGGCTGTTCTTGAACTCTTTGAGTTCAAACAATCCACCTGCCTCGGACTCCTAGAGTGCTAGGATTACAGGCGTGAGCTACCTCCCTGGCCTATGGAAAAGTTTCTGTAGAGTTTGATCTCTAGCCTCCTCCAAGAGATCAGTGGGTAGGATTGAAACTTCCGATTTCAATTGAACTTTGAGGTAATTTCAAATTCAATTTTTCAGGTAACTTCAATTTCAATTGAAGTTGAGGTAATTTAGTTGTTCTGGTAACCCACTGGGAGGCTATCTAGAGGCAAGTTACCACATCAGCATAAACTCTGGTGTAATCCCAAAGAGGCTCATTTCGAGTAACAAAAGACACTTCTATTAGAAAATTCCAAGGGCTGACTCGGTGCCTGTACCTCAAACAGCTAAGGCACCTGCCACATACACCAGAACTGGCCTGGGCCTGCCAAACAATGACAACTACAACCAAAAAATAGCCGGGCATTGTGGTGGGCGCCTGCAGTCCCAGCTACTTGGGAGGCTGAGGCAAGAGAATCCAGAAGTTGGAGATTGTTGTAAGCTTTGACTCCACAGCACTCTACCCAGGGTGACAGCTTGAGGCTCTGTCAAAAAAAAAAAAAAAAAAAAAAAAAAAGAAGAAGAAAAGAAAAGAAAAAGAAAAGAAAAAAGAAAAAACATGCCTAGGGCTTTAGATGCTCTGTACCAAGAACCAGGGATAGAGACCAAATACCTCTCTTTTTCCCACACACTTTTTCTGTGGGTACAGGATCCTGCACTGCTTAGCTGCATCCTCTGTTTTAGGGTCTCTAAAGGCTGTGATCAAGGTGTTGGACAAGGCTGTGGTCTCATCTGTAGGTTTGACAGGAAAGTGATCCTCTTCCAAACTGCTGGCAACTGTTCCAGTTGTTGGCAGACTTCAGTTTTCCAAGGTCTCTGGGAGGGACTGATGGCCTGGAGCCTTCTCACATAGGGCACCTGGGGAGCTTGCTTTCTCAGGGCAAACAGGCAACAAGAATCAGAGAGAGCCACAAGCGAGTCTCAGAAGTGCTATGTCATCCCACCTCACTTTTGTCTTATTCTATTCACTAGTAGCAAGTTGCTAGGGTTAGCCCACACAAGGGGAAGGAATTACAAAAGGGGGTGAATACCAAGGAGGCAGGGATCACCGGGAGCCATTCTGAAAGAGCCTCCCCCAGAAGACATGTCAGCGGTGTGGAAAGCCAGAGTGGTCACGCATCCAGGAGATTTGGCAGTGAGGAGCAGCCATTTGTTATTTCAGAAGGAGCTGGCTTAGGAGAGTGTGGAGGCAAAACCAGACACTGATGGACTAAAGAGTGAGTCAGAATGGAAGAAGCAGAGAGAGTGCACACACACAGACTGTCAAGATGCTTAGATATTAAGGGAAGGACAGAAAGATGGTGGCTGTGGAAAGGAATGGGGTCAAAGCCAGATGGTGGGTTTTTTAACGTTGGAAGAGAGGTGAATGCACGTAAAAGTTATTGGGTATGGCTTTGTCCCTGTAGCTCACTGGTGAGGCCGCTGGCCACATGCCCTGGGGCTGGTGGGTTCAAACCCAGCCTGGGCCTGCTAAACAACCATGACAACAACAAAAAATAGCCAGGCATTGTGGCGGGCACATCTAATCCCAGCTTCTTAGGAGGCTGAGGCAAGAGAATCGCTTAAGCCCAAGAGTTTGAGGTTGCTGTGAACTGTAATGACACGGCACTCTACCAAGGGCGACAGAGTGAGTCTCTGTCTCAAAAACAAAAAGTTACAAATAAACATCAACACCTCCCCCCCATCCTGGAACTCTTGCACAACTAGTTCAATGGAAGAGATTGAGGAAAAATTTTTAAAGGCAGTAGTAGGCCTGAAGAAAGTGGAAGTATTAGGCAAAGGAATAGAAAGAGGATGGGCCTGAATGCAGGCCAATCTGTGGAAGCCGTGGCATGACAGGAAGGCAATGATAATTTTCTTTCTTTTCTTTTTTTTTTTTGAGACAGAGTCTCAAGCTGTTGCCCTGGGTATAGTGCCGTGGTGTCATAGCTCACAGCAACCTCCAACTCGGGCTCAAATGATCCTCTGGCCTCAGTTTTTCTATTTTTGTTTTTTTTTTAATCTTTCTCTTTTTTTAGAGACAGAGTCTTATTCTATCACCCTCGGTAGAGTGCCGTGTTGTCGCAGCTCCCAGCAACCTCCAGCTCCTGGGCTTAGGCGATTCTCTTGCCTAAGCCTCCCTAGTAGCTGGGACAACAGGCGCCCTCCACAACGCCTGGCTATCTTTTTGGCCAGGGCCCGGTTCGAACCTTCCACCCTCGAGATATGGGGCCAGCACCCTACTCACTGAGCCACAAGTGCTGCCCAGTTTTGTTTTGTTTTTTTATAGAGACAGAATCTCACTCTATTGCACTGGGTAGAGTGCCGTGGCATCACACAGCTCACAGCAACCTCCAACTCCTGAGCTTAGGCCATTCCCTTGCCTCAGCCTCCTGAGTAGCTGGGACTACAGGCGCCCACCACAACGCCCAGCTATTTTTTTGTTGCAGTTAGGCCAGCGCTGTGTTTGAACCCACCACCCAGTGGGGCCGGCACCCTACCCACTGAGCCACAGGCGCCACCCACCATCCAGTTTTTCTATTTTTAGCAGAGATGGGGGTCTTGCTTTTGCTCAGTCTGGTCTCAAACTTATGAGCTCAAGCAGTCCATCCCCCTCGGCCTCCCAGAGTGCTGGGATTACAGGAGTGAGCCACCACGCCCGGCCTCTTTCTTTTCTTTTATTAGAGACAGGTTCTTACTCTGTCACCCAGAGTACAGTAGCATGATCACAGGTCATTGTAACCTCAAATTCCTTCACTTAAGTGATCCTTTTGCCTCAGCCTCCTGAGCTGTTGGGACTATTGGCGCACATCGCCACACCCAGCTAATTAAAAAAAAAATTTTAGCCGCTAAGTGCAGTGGCTCATGCTATAAGCCTAGCACTTTGGGAGGCTAAGGCCAGTGGACCCCTTGAACTCAGGAGTTCGAGAACAGCCTGAGCAAGAGTGAGACCCCGTCTCTACTAAAACAAAAAGAAAAATTACCTGGGCCTGGTGGTGGGCACCTGTAGGCCCACTACTCAGGAGACTGAGGCAGGAAGAATGATTGAGGCCAGGAGTTTGAGGTTGCTGTGAGCTAGGCTGATGCCAAAGCACTCTAGCCTGGGGCAACAGAGTGAGACTTTGTCTGAAAAAAAAATTTCCTTTTTTGGGGCAGCACCTGTAGTTCAAAGGAGTAGGGCACCAGCCCCATGTACCGGAGGTGGCGGGTTCAAACCCGACCCTGGCCAAAAAAAAAAAAATTTCTTTTTTTGTAGCTATAGAGTCTTACTAAGTTGCCTAGACTGATCTCAATCTCCTGGCCTCAAGCAGGCCTCCTGTCATGTCCTCCCAGGTGTTAGGATTATAGACAACATGAGTTATCCCAACAGGCCTTAAAGTTATGATTTTTAATTTTTTTTTTTTTTTTTTTTTTTGTAGAGACAAGAGTCTCACTTTATTGCCCTCACTGGAGTGCTGTGACGTCACAGGACTCACAGCAACCTCCAGCTCTTGGGCTTCCGCGATTCTCCTGCCTCAGCCTCCCGAGCAGCTGGGACTACAGGCGCCCGCCACAACGCCCGGCTATTTTTT
>CAUYPK010003430.1:0-11651 GCA_963574355.1 Loris lydekkerianus
TGCTCTTTCCCATGAGGCTGAACCTGGCCTCCCACCCCCACCCTCCACAACTCCATGCCCTACTGGACCGGACAGATGCCCTAGGCCTTCCATACAGCTGCCCAGAGGGCCAACCTGGGCAGAACGCCTCCCTGAAATACACGATGGGGTGGGGAGGGGAAGCAGGAGCTCAGCAAGGAGGCGTGCACATAGCCTGCCCCTGGGAGAATGGACCCCTGACACACAGCCAACACAGAGAGCTTTGGGTGCTCACTGGGGAGTGCCCTGTACTGCTTGGGGCCTCGCCCATCCCAAGAGACCCTACAGGGCCCCCAGTCTCCAGCTTGGGAGGCCACTGCCCGCCCGGGACCCACAACATTGCAGCTTCCTCTTACAAAAGCCTCACCTAGGCTGGGCCTCACCTTCCACCCACTCGTACGTGCAGCTGGATATAGAGAAGCTCACCCTAGCGAAATACATGGGGTTTGGGGGCTCGGAGGGACAGCAGTTTCCACCTAGTGCACGCTGGGCTCCAGGTTGACAGCCACTGCTCAGTGGCAGCAGGCCCAAGGGAGGGGACCTCTGTCTCTGGGAGCTTTTCATGCGGGGGGCAGGTTGAGGACAGGGATCAGTCTCCAAAGCTTTGCCCACCTCTGGGGGTGGGGGTGGCAGCTGACCCACACAGGCATGCCCTTCAGGGACCTGTAGGATGGATCCGCACTGAGGACCAATGCGGTTCCCCATGGGACCCTCACTCCAGCAAGGTCACAGAGGACCCTATCCCATATGGCTTACTGGTCTGGGGCCAGACCAGGAGGGCTGCGTCCTGCGTCCTGCCAACTGACAAGGGCAGCTGTGACAGTGTTGTGTGGAATCTGCTGCTTGTGACCTCACGGGTCACCGAGGCCCCTGAGCAGAAAGCCAAGTGCATCTCCACAGCCCCATTGAGATCCGCGGACCCAAGGTGAGGAGTTCCACAGGCCTGGCCTCTACCCAAGTGCCCTGCCCCCATGAAAACAGGGCCTGTTGCCCTAAGCTGGGCCGCTGTCCCATGGAGCCCAGGCTTCTCCCTCAGGTCTCCACCTCACACCAGCGTGGAAGAGTCTGGCCCTGGACCCACAGGGCATCAGGCTGAAACTCAGCTCAACCCCCAAACACTTCCCAGCCGGTGCCACCATGCCCCATACATGCTTTCCTCCTCACAGCTGAAGCCCCAAGCCAACAACTCAACTATTATCCTCCCTGCTGGAGGGCCATCCTGGGCAGAAGGGCTCCCTGAAATATACAATGGTGGGGGAGCACAAACTCAGCGAGGAGGTGCCCACAACCTCCCCCCTTCCTGAGGAAATGGATCCCTGACACTCAGCCTACAGAAGGAGCTAGGTATGCTCCTGGAGGAGCCCACAGACCAGCTCAGGTGGGCCCCAGAGCTGCCCTCCTGGGCGTTCAAGTCTCCAGATTAAGAGACAATTGCCTGTCCCAGGACAGCACCATCCGTGCATCTTTTTTTTGCAAAATGCTCGCCTAGTCTGGGCCTCACTTCAATCCTCTGGTGTATGATTTTTTTTTTTTATTGTTAAATCATAGCTGTGTACATTAGTGCAATTGCCTGGACCCATTTTAAGATGCAACATAGATGTGGCCCCACCTATTACCCTCCCTCCAGCAAAACCTCCCCCCTCCCTACCCCTTCCTTGGCCCTTTCCCCATAGTCTTGTGCTATAGTTGGGTTATAGCCTTCACATGAAAGCTATAATTTAGATTCTTATTAGGGCTTGATAGTAGGGCTGAGTACATTGGATACTTTGGATTTTTTTTATTCATCACCTCTCTTTAGACATTAGGTTGTCATCATCGACCCAAGCCATAGCAACCCCTCCCTCCCCATGCATAGGTGCAACTGGACATGGAGAAGCTCACCACAGCTCAATGCAGGAGGCCAGAGGAGCAAGAGGGACCCGAGGTTCCACTTAGTGCATGCTGGTCACATAGTGGAGAGTCACTGGACAATGACACTGGGCCCGATGGATGGAATGTCTGTCTCCGGGGATGTCCTCTGCGGGAGAGAGGTGGAGGACGGTGTTGGCCACCAAAAGATCTGCAGCCTCTTGGTTTGGGGGCAGGAGCTGTGCGGGACAGGCAAGGGCTACGGGGACCCAAGAAAAGATCTGATTGGGACCAGGACAAGATATGCTGCCCCGGGGGCCCAGGTGCCCCTTGGGTATCAGAGCACCACAAGCCAGACAGCTTCCTGGGCTTGGGCTTGGGCTTGGACTAAACTGGGAGGGCTACACCTTGCGGAGAGCTGGCTGACCAACCATGTCAGAGCTCCTTGCTCCCAAGAAACACCCCAGGGCTGTCGTGGCAGCTCCGGATGGGCTTTACTGCATGTGTACTCAGAGTGAGCCCAAGGGCCCAGGTCAGGAAGCCAAGCCTCAAGCACATACCCAGACACGAGGTAGGGATTTTGGGAAGCAGGACATCTACCTGAGAGTCCTGCCCCTATGAAAACACAGCCTGTGACCAGGGACTTTGGAGCCACACAGCCTCAAGCAGAAACTTGGCCCATCCCCCAACACCCCCCTAGCCACCACAACCATGCCCCATGGCGGCATTCCTACTCACAGCTGAAGACCCAAGCCAACGACGCACCTGTCATCCTCCCTGCTAGAGGGCCATTCTGGACAGAAGGGTTCCCTGAAATACACAATGGGGGGAGTGTGAACTCAGTGAGGAGGCGGCCCCCGGTAGCCTTTCCCAGGATAATAGATCCCTGACACCCAGACTGCAAGAGGAGCTTGGGGTGCTCCTTGAGGAACTCACAGAACAGCTTGGGGGACCTCAGAGCTACCCTCCTTGAGGTCCAGATGTCAAGATTAAGACACAATTGCCCGTCCAAGGACACCACAATTCATGAATTCGTTTTTTGCAAAATGCTCACCTAGGTTGGACCTCAGCTCAATCCTCTGGTGTATAATTTTTTTTATTCATCACCTCTCTTCAGACAATAAGTTGTCATCATCGACCCAAGCCATGGCAACCCTTCCATCCCCATGTGTAGGTGCAACTGGACATGGAGAAGCTCACCACAGCTCAATGCAGGAGGCCCGAGGGACAAGAGGGACCCGAGGTTCCACCTAGAGCATGCTGGCCACGTAGTTGAGAGTCACTGGCCAATGATACCAGGTCCGATGGATGGAATGTCTGTCTCCGGGGATGTCTTCTGCAGGAGAGAGGTGGGGGAAAGTGTTGGCCACCACATAGTTGAGAGTCACTGGCCGGAGACACCGGGCCCAATAAATGGAATGTCTATCTCTGAAGATGTCTTTTGCGTGAGAGAGTTAGAGGACAGTGTTGGCCGCCAAAGGCTCTGTAGCCTCTTGTGTTGGGGGCAGGAGCTGTGCGGGGCAGGCATGGGCTGCGGAAACCCTAGGAAGGATCTGATTGAAACCAGGACCAGATGTGCTCACTCGGGGGCCCAGGTGCCCCTCGGGTATCAGAGCACCACAAGCCAGACCGCTTCCTGGGCTTGGGCTTGTGCTTGGACTAAACAGGGAGGGCTGCTTCTCGCAGCCAGCTGGCTCAACAACCATCTCAGTGCTCCTTGCTCCAGAGATACACCTCAGGGCTGTGGTGGCAGCTCTCGGTGGGCTTTACTGCATGTGTACTCAGAGTGAGCCCAAGGGCCCAGGTCAGGAAGCCCAGTCCATCCTCACAGCTTCAAGCACATACCCAGACCTGAGGTGGGAATTTTGGGAGGCCAGACCTCTACCTGAGCGTCCTAACCCTGTGAAAACACAGCCTGTGACCCGGGGCTTTGGAGCCACACAGCCTCAAGCCGAAACGTGGCCCACATTACCCAGCAGGCCTCTAGCCACCACAACCATGCCCCATGGTGGCTTTCCTCCTCACAGCTGAAGACCCAAGCCAACCATGCACCTGTCATCCTCCCGGCTAGAGGGCCATTCTGGGCAGAAGGGCTCCCTGAAATACACAAGTGGGGGGAGTGTGAACTCAGTGAGGAGGCGGCCCCAGTAGCCTTTCCCAGGATAATAGATCCCTGACACCTACACTACAAAAGGAGCTTGGGGTGCTCCTTGAGGAATTCACAGAACAGCTTGGGGGACCTCAGAGCTACCCTCCTTGAGGTCCATATGTCCTGTCCAAGGACACCACAATTCACGAATCCGTTTTTTGCAAAATGCTCACCTAGGCTGGACCTCAGCTCAATCCTCTGGTGTATGATTTTTTTTATTCATCACCTCTCTTCAGACATTAGGTTGTCATAATCAACCCAAACCATGGCAACCCATCCCTTCCCAAGCGTAGGTACAGCTGGATGTTTAGAAGCTCACCACAGCTCAATGCAAGAGGCCGGAGGGCCAAGAGGGACCCAAGGTTCCACCTAGTGCATGCTGGGCACGTAGTTGAGAGTCACTGGCCAGTGTCTGTCTCCGGATATGTCTTCTGCGGAGAGAGGTGGAGGATAGTGTTGGCCGCCAAAGGCTCTGCAGCCTCTTGTGTTGGAAGCAGGGGCTACACAGGGCAGGGATGGGATGCAGGGACCCCAGGACAGATGTGATTGGGAACAGGACCAGATGCGCTACCCCGGGGGCCCAGGCGCCCAAGGCGTATCAGAGGACAGCAGGTCAAACCTCTTGCTGTGCCTGGGCTTGGGCTAAACTGGGAGGGCTGCATTAGCTACCAGCTGGCTGACCACCATCTCAGTGCTCCTTGCTCCCAAGATAAACCACCGGGCTGTGGTGGCAGCTCCAGGTGGGCTTTACTGCATGTGTACCCAGAGTGAGGCCAAGGGCCCAGGTCAGGAAGCCAAGTGCATCCTCACAACCTCAAGCACATACTAAGACCCAGGTGAAGATTTTGGGAGGCCGGACCTTTCCCAGAGAGCCCTGCCACCATGAAAACACAGCCTGCGACCCTGAATTCGGCCGCTGTCCCCAGGAGCCAAGGCTCCTCCTTCAGGTCTACACATCACACCAGCCTTGGAGATTTGGGGCTTTGGGGCCACATGGCCTAATGCTGAAACTTGTCCCCCCCCCCCCCCACCCTTCCCCCTGCCATAAAACACACGCCTCATGGCAGCATTCCTCCTCAAAGCTGAAGACCCAAGCCAACCACTCACCTGCAATCCTCCCTGCAGGAGGGCCATCCTGGGCAAAAAGTCTCCCTGAAATACACAATAATGGGGGAGTGCAAACTCAGCGAGAATGTGCCCCTCCACCCCCACTCCCGTGGCCTGCTCTAAGGAAATGGATCCCTGACACCCAGCCCACAGAGGGAGCTGGGTGTGCTCCTGGAAGAGCGCACAGTCAGCTTGGGGCGGGGGTGGGGGGACCCAGAGCTGTCCTCCTGGGCATCATAGTCTCCAGCTTAAGAGACAATTGCCCGTCCCAGGACAGCACCATCCGTGCATCCTTTTTTTGCAAAACGCTCACCTAGTCTGGGCCTCAGCTCAATCCTCTGGTGTATGATTTTTTTTATTCATCACCTCTCTTCAGACATTAGGTTGTCATCATCGACCCAAGCCATGGCAACCCCTCCCAACCCACTTGTAGATACAGCTGGACATGGAGAAGCTCACCACAGCTCAATGCAGGAGGCCGGAGGGACAAAAAGGACCCGAGCTTCCACCTAGAGCATGCTGGCAATGTAGTTGAGAGTCACTGGCCAGTGACACCGGGCCTGATGGATGGAATGTCTATCTCCGAAGATATCTCTTGCTGGAGAGAGTTAGAGGACAGTGTTGGCTGCCAAAAGCTCTGCATCCTCTTTGCTTAGGGGCAGGAGTTGTGCGGGGTAGGCATGAGCTGTGGGGACCCTAGGACGGATCTGACTGGGACCAGGACCAGATGTGCTGCCTTGGGGGCCCAGGTGCCCCTCAGGTATCAGAGCACCACAAGGCAGACCGCTTCTTGGTCTTGTGCTTGTGCTTGGACTAAACAGGCAGGGCTGCATCTCGCGGCCAGCTGGCTGACCACCATCTCAATGCTCCTTGCTCTGAAGATACACCCCACGGCTCTGGTGGCAGCTCCGGGTGGGCTTTACTGCATGTGGGGATTTTGGGAGGCTGAACCTTTACCAGAGAGCCCAGGCTCCTCCTTCAGGACTACACATCACACCAGCCTTGGAGGTTTGGGGCTTTGGGGCCACACGGCCTAATGCTGAAACTTGGCCCAACCACCAAAAGCCTGCTAGCCACCACAACCACGCCCTTTGGCAGCATTCCTCCTCACAGCTGAAGACCCAAGCCAACCATTCACCTGCAATTCTCCCTGCAGGAGGGCCATCCTGGGCAGAAAGGCTCCCTGAAATACACAATGGTGGGGGAGTGCAAACTCAGCGAGAATGCGCCCCCTCACCTCCACTCCCGAGGAAATGGATCCCTGACACCAAACCCACAGAGGGAGCTTGGTGTGCTCCTGGAGGAGCACACAGTCCAGATCGGAGGGCCCCAGAGCTGGGCATCATAGTCTCCAGCTTAAGAGAAAATTGCCAGTCCCAGGACAGCACAATCCGTGCATCCTTTTTTTGTAAAACGCTCACCTAGGCTGGGCCTCAGCTCAATCCTCTGGTGTATGATTTTTTTTATTCATCACCTCTCTTCAGACATTAGGTTGCCATCATCGACCCAACCAATGCAACGCCTCCCTCCCCATGCGTAGGTGCAGCTGGACATGGAGATGCTCAACACAGCTCAATGCAGGAGGCTGGAGGGCCAAGCAGGACCCGAGGTTCCACCTAGAGCATGTTGGCCACATAGTTGAGAGTCACTGGCCAATGATACCAGGTACGATGAATGGAATGTCTGTCTCCAGGGAAGTGCTGTTCTGGGACCCAGATTCCCCTCGAGTATCAAAGCGCCACAAGCCAGACGGCTTCCTGGTCTTGGGCTTGTGCTTGGACTAAACAGGGAGGGCTACATCTCACGGCCAGCTGGCTCAACAACTATCTCAGTGCTCCTAACTCCAAGATACACCCCAGGGCTTTGCTGGCCACTAGGGTGGGCTTTAATGCAGGTGTATTCAGAATGAGCCCAAGGGCCCAGGTCAGGAAGCCAATTGCATCCTCACTGCCTCAAGCACATACCCAGACCCGAGGTGGGGATTTTGGGAGGCCGGACCTCTACCTGAGCACCCAGCCCCTGTGAAAACACAGCCTGTGACCCGGGTCTTTGGAGCCACACAGCCTGAACCCGAAATGTAGCCCACCTTCCCCAACACCCCTAGCCGCGACAACCACGCCCCATGCCGGCTTTCCTCCTCAAGCTGAAGACCCAAGCGAACCACGCACCTGTCATCCTCCCTGCTATAGGGCCATTCTGGGCAGAAGGGCTCCCTGATATACACAATGGGGGGAGTGCGAACTCAGTAAGTAGGCAGACCCCGGTGGCCTTTCCCGGGATAATAGATCCCTGACACCCAGACTGCAAGAGGAGCTTGGGGTGCTCCTTGCGGAGAGAACAGAACAGCTTGGGGGACCTCAGAGCTACCCTTATGGGGGTCCAGATGTCCAGCTTAAGATACAATTGCCCATCCAAGGACACCACAATCTGTGCATCCTTTTTATGCAAAACGCTCCCCCAGGCTGGGCCTGAGCTCAACCACTGGTGTATGATTTTTTTTATTCATCACCTCTCTTCAGACATTAGGTTGTCATCATCGACCCAAACAATGGAAAACCCTCCCTTCCCACGCATAGATGCAGCTGGATTTGGAGAAGCTCACCACAGCTCAATGCAGGAGGCCGGAGGGCCAAGAGGGACCAGAGGTTGCACCTAGTGCATCCTAGCTACGTAGTTAGAGTAACTGGCCAGTGACACCGGTCCGATGGATGGAATGTCTGTCTCCAGAGATGTCTTCTGCGGGGGAGAGGTGGAGGATAGTGTTGGCCGCCAAAGGCTCTACAGCCTCTTGTGTTGCAGGCAGAGCTGCGTGGAGCAGGGGTGGGTTGCGGGGACCCAAGGACGGATGAGATTGAGAACAGGACCAGATGTGCTGCTCTGGAGACCCTGGCGCCAATCGGATATCACAGGACAGCAGGTCAAACCTCTTGCTGTGCTTGGGCTTGAGTTAAACTGGGAGGGCTACATCTTGCGGCCACCTGGCTGACCACCATCTCAGTGCTCCTTGCTGCCAAGATACACCCCAGGGCTGTTGTGGCAGTACTGGGTGGGCTTTATTGCATGTGTACTTAGAGTGAGCCCAAGAGCCCAGGTCTGGAAGCCAAGTTCATCCTGACAGTCTTAAGCACATACCCAGTCCCAAGGTGGGGATTTTAAGAGGCCGGACCTTTCCCAGAGAGCCCAGCCACCATGAAAACACAGCCTATGACCCTGAACTCAGCCGCTGTCCCCTGCAGCCCGGGCTTCTCCTTCAGGTTTACACATCAAACCAGCCTTGGAGATTTGGGGCTTTGCGGCCTCACACCCTTATACTGAAAGTTGGCCTACACCCCCAGCAGCCCCATAGCCACCACAAACACACACCATGGCAGCATTCCTCCTAACAGCTAAAGACTCAAGCCAACCACTCACCTGCAATCATCCCTGCAGGAGGGCCATCCTGGGCAGAAAGGCTCCCTGAAATACACAAATGTGGGGGAGTGCAAACTCAGCGAGAATGCACCCCCTACCCCCACACCCTTGGCCTGCTCTAAAGAAATGGATCCCTGACACCCAGCCCACATAGGGAGCTTGGTGTTCTACTGGAGGAGCGCATAGTACACCTCCGGGGGGACCCCAGAGCTGCCCTTCTGGGTATCATAGTCTCCAGCTTAAGAGACAAATGCCTGTCCCAGGATAGCACCATCCGGGCATCCTTTCTCTGCAAAACGCTCACGTAGGCTGTGACTCAGCTCAATCCTCTGGTGTATGATTTTTTTTATTCATCACCACTCGTCAGACATTAGGTTGTCATCATTGACCCAAGCCATGGCAACCCCTCCCTCGCCACCCGAAGGTCCATCTGGAGATGGAGAAGCTCACCACAGCTCAAAGTAGGAGGCTGGAGGGCCAAGCAGGACCCGAGGTTCCACCTAGAGCATGCTGGCCACGTAGTTGAGAGTCACTGGCCAATGATACCAGGTCCGATGTATAGAATGTTTGTCTCCGGGGATGTCTTCTGCGGGAGAGAGGTGGACGAAAGTGTTGGCCTCCAAAGGCTCTGCAGTCTCTTGTGTTAGGGGTAGGAGATGTGCAGGGTAGGCATGTGCTACGGGGATGCAAGGATGGATCTGACTGGGACCAGGAGCACATGTGCTGCCCCGGGGACCCAGGTGCCCCTCGGGTATCAGAGCACCACGGGGCAGACCGCTTCCTTGTCTTGGGCTTGTGCTTGGACTAAAGAGGCAGGGCTACATCTTGCGGCCAGCTGGCTCAAAAACCAACTCTGAGCTCCTTGCTCCCAAGATACATGCCAGGGCTGTTGTGGCAGCTCTGGGTGGACTTTTTTTGTATGTGTACTCAGAGTGAGCCCAAGGGCCCAGATCTGGAAGCCAAGTGCATCCTCACAGCCTCAAGCACATACCAGGCCTGAGTTGGGGAATTGGGGAGGCCGTATCTCTACCTGAGAGTCCTGCCCCTATGAAAACAGAGCCTGTTACCCGGGGCTTTGTAGCCACACAGCCTCAAGCTGAAACTTGGCCGACCACCCAAAACTCCCCTAGTCGCCACAACCACGCCCCATGGAGGCTTTCCTCCTTAAAGCTGAAGACCCAAGGCAACCACACACCTGTTATCGTCCCTGCTAGAGGGCCATTCTGGGCAGAAGGTCTCCCTGAAATAAACAAGGGGGAGTGCGAACTCAGTAAGGAGGCAGCCCCCAGTGGTCTTTCCCGGGATAATAGATACCTGACACCCAGACGGCAGGAGGAGATTGGGGTGCTCACTGAGGAACACACAGAATAGCTCGGTGGACTTCAGAGCTGCCCTTCTTGGGGTCCACATGGCCAGCATAAGACAAAATTGCCCATCGTAGGACACCACAATCTGTACATCTGTTTTTGGCAAAATGCTCACCTAGGCTGGGCCTCAGCTCAATCCTCTGGTGTATGATTTTTTTTATTCATCACCTCTCTTCAGACATTAGGTTGTCATCATCGACCCAAATGATGGCAACCCTTCCATTCCCAGATGTAGGTGCAGCTGGATTTGGATAAGCTTCCACAGCTCAATGTAGGAGGTCGGAGGGCCAAGAGGGACCCGAGGTTTCACCTAGTACATGCTGTTCCTGTAGTTGTGAGTCACTGGCCAGTGACACCGGTCCGATGGATGGAATGTCTGTCTCCGGAGATGTCTTCTGCGGGGGAGAGGTGGAGCATAGTGTTGGCTGCCAAAGGCTCTACAACCTCTTGTGTTGTAGGCAGGGCTGCGTGGAGCAGGGGTGGGTTGCGGGGACCCAAGGACGGTTGAGATTGAGAACAGGATCAGATGTGCTGCCACGGGGACCTGGCGCCAATCAGGTATCAGAGTACAGCAGGTCAAAGCTCTTGTTGTTTTTGGGCTTGAACTAAACTGGGGGGACTGCAATTCGTGGCCAGCAGGCTGACCACCATCTCAAAGCTCCTCGCTCCCAAGATACACCCCAGGGCTGTGGTGGCAGCTCCAGGTGGGCTCTACTGCATGTGTACCAGAGTGAGCCCAAGGGCCCAGGTCAGGGAGTCAAGTTCATACTAACAGCCTCAAGCACATACCCGAACCCAAGGTGGGGATTTTGGGAGCTTAGACCATCTCCAGAGAGCCGTGCATTTATGAAAAAACAGCCTGCGACCCTGAACTCGGTCGCTGTCCCCTCGAGCCCGGGCTCCTCCCTCAGGTGTACACATCATACCAGCCTTGGAGTTTTGCGGCTTTGGGGCCACACGGCTTAATGCTGACACTTGGCCCACCACCCCCCCCAGCATCACCAAGCCACCACAACCACACACCATGGCAGCATTCCTCCTAACAGCTAAAGACCCAAGCCAACCACTCACCTGCAATCCTCCCTGCAGGAGGGCCATCCTGGGCAGAAAGTCTCCCTGAAATACACAATGGTGGGGGAGTGCAAACTAAGCGAGAATGCGCCCTCTCCATCCCCACTCCATTGGCCTGCTCTAAGGAAATGGATCCATGACACCCAGCCCAGATAGGGAGCTTGGTGTTCTCCTGGAAGAGCGCATAGTCCAGGTCGGGGGGGGGGGTGGACCCCAGAGCTGTCCTCCTGGGTATCATAGTCTCTAGCTTAAGAGACAATTGCCTGTCGCAGGACAGCACCATCCGTGCATCCTTGCTTTGCAAAATGCTCACCTAGGCTGGGAATCTGCTCAATCCTCTTGTGTATCATTTTTTTTATTCATCACCTCTCTTCAGCTATTAGGTTGTCATCATCGACCCAAGCCATTGCAACCCGTCCATCCCCACCCATAGGTGCAGCTGGATATGGAGATGCTCACCACGCAGCTAAATGCAGGAGGCTGGAGGGCCAAGCACGTCCTGAGGTTCCACCTAGGCCATGCTGGCCATGTAGTTGACAGTCACTGGCCAATGATACCAGATCTGATGGATGGAATGTCTGTCGTTGGGGAAGTCTTCTGCGGGAGAAAGGTGGAGGAAAGTGTTGGCCTCCAAAGGCTTTGCAGACTCTTGTGTTAGGGGTAGGAGATGTGCAGGATAG